>PVIH01010075.1:0-77875 GCA_004025045.1 Sigmodon hispidus
TTTTTTTTTTTTTTTTTTTTTTTTAAAGATTTATTTATTTATTATGCATACAGTTTTGCAGAAGAGGGCACCAGAACTTATCATAGATGGTTGTGAGCCACCATGTGGTTTTGCTGGGAATTGAACTCAGGTCCTCTGAAAGAACAGCACTGGAAGTCAGTGCTCTTAACCTCTGAGCCATCTCTCCAGCCCCCAAGTCTGTGTATTCTTAATTTAAGCCTTGACTTCAATGAATTACAAAAATGTATTTTGAAAGTATGACATGACATAATAGGCTTATTTATTTCTTTAGAGAGAAGTTCTTATGTGTCCCAGGCTGGCCTTAAATTTCATATACAACTAAGAATGACCTTGACCTTCTGGTTCTCTTGCCTCTACCTCTGGAGTGCTATTATTGCAGACATATATTACTATACCCAATTTTTTTTTCTTAATTTTTTAGTTATGTGGTATGTGGGTTTAGAATATAGGGACCCACCCCTTCAGGTTCTTTTCTTTAAAGACTCAAGCCCTGAATGGTATCCATGTTCGTTTCTCCTATCCATCTTTTATTATGGTGGGGGAGAGAATGGACTTGAGGTGTGTACATGCATGAGGGTGTGTGAGGGCTCCTGGGAGGAGATGCAGAGGAGGCAGGGCAGTGGGAGGCAGATGCTAGATAGGCAAGTACAACATTTAGGGCTTTGTTTCTTTTTCTTTATTTCTTTTTTCTTCTCTCCTTCCCTCCCTCCCTCCTTCCTTCCTTTCCTACTTCCTTTCCTCTCTCTCTCTCTATGCAGCACAGCATTTGGAGTCTTTCTTTCCTCCCCACCCCATCCCCCACCCCTGCCTCTCTTCTGAGACAGAGTTTTACTGTGTTACTCAGTCTAACCTCCAAATCAAAATGCCCTGCCTCAACCTCTGAGTGCCAGGATTGTAGATTGTGTCTTCATGCCCAGGTGATTTTTTATCCATAATAGCAGGTAATAATCCTCATGGTGGCGTGGTTAGAATCAGGCAATATTTGAGGAAGTGCATTGTAGACATTAAGAACTCAGTAAATGAAGCTTCCTATGCCTCCTGCTAATTTGAGTTTTGGATGACTTAAGCATGCCTCTCTTTCCTCTAGGAGATGGGAGGTGACTATGTTGTGAATTGTCTTTTAGCCTCACTTCCTCTGCTGTGATCCCCACCTCTATGCCTGCCCCCAAAGATGGGGAGGTTCTTGGTTCTGGTATACTCCAGGCAAAAACAGCAGGAGCAGAGCCAGGACCAGGCACATTTTGCAGAGGTGAAGATTGCAGGGACTAGCTGCTGCAGAGCAATTTAAATGCAAATGTTTCCACAGAGAATTTGGAGATGACTGGAGGGAAGGCACTGTGTTCTGAGTTAAAGGGCTATCTGTGTAATCCCACAACCTGGCCAGCACTTCTGTCCCTGGGGTCTTCCAGTTCTCACTGTTCAGCCTGAGCAATGTTCACCCCAGAGTTGACAGCCTGTTCCTGGCTTGAGTTTCATGGGGGAAGAGATGGCACTCTCAGCATCAAGAACTCTACTGTCAGTCATATGGATCCCAGCCATATCTGAGATTTAAAAGTTGATGGTAGGGAAACTGTGGAAGAAAAGCTATATGGACTGATTTGGGACCAGAACCTAAGTCTCTGGGCCTCTACTTTAGGGCTGTTTCCAGTGCCACAGATTCCTGTTATTCTCCTAGTGAAGAATAGGAAGTCATGGGCCAGTGGCTCCTTCTTGAAGCTATTTCTCTGCATATGCTCTCATCTGCCAACCAAGGGTTGGAAATCTCACTAAGCAAGAACTCTCGGGATTTAAGATTAGCCCAGGCTGGCCTTAGTCTTATTGTACTCCTGCCTTAGCCAGACTGTTAGGACTGCAGACATGAGTCACTACATCTAACTGGAGCTGTGGTATGGACAGCAGCTTTTCTTTCCTGCAGGTTGTATTCCTGCTCTTTGTGTGTGTGTGTGTTTGAGAATAGAAAAATCTTACCAAAGTAAAACTTGAAGGAACTTTGAAAAAGAATAGAAGCCTGCGGGCAGACATGGTAGATTCTTTCCTAGTGGATGTGCAGACATATCGAGGAAAGACTTATTGTGTGGCTTGCAGAGGATGTGGGAATCCTCTCTGGAGCATGGGTTTAGGCATGATATTTTTGAGTGAAGAAAATTTTAAGAAAATACATCTTGCTCCCATTCAGATGGAAAGCTAGCCCAACCCTGTGTTGTGCTGCTGTTTTGGGCACATGGCCTCTCTGCCCATTCCCAAACCCTTATTTCCTCCCTTAGTCTTATCTAGGCTCCCAGTCTATCTTCTGTTTAGCTATGGGGACTGCTGGGATTGCCACAGCATGAAAACTTCTAATTAAACTAATTAATCATGCCTGGTCCTTTATGTAGCATTTTTACTGCTTCCCAAGTGCTATGCTGGGAGAGGGAGGAACCTGAAATATGGTATAAGAGGACTTGTGTGGTTTTAGAACACCCCACACCCCTCCCCCACCTTTGTCTTCTTGGTGAATCTTTTCCTGGATGTAAAACTTTGAGATAAATAAGTACTGTCATCCATATTTACTTGTGCCTGTGTGCCGGAGCAGGAGAGAGGGGGCTGTCCTGACTCTCAGAAAATGGTTTGGTTTTTTTTTGCCATGCCTTCTGTTTCTGTACCCTTCACATTAGCCTTGATGCCTGAGGGACAAGGTGGGCCATTGAAATGGAGCTCAGGACACATTGCCTTTGGGAGCCAAATCAAGGGAGGGAGGGGATGGAAGAGTGAGTCAGAACCTGTTCACTTTGAACTCTCTGAGCTACAAAGGGCCTGGGACCTGTATGACGAAAAACAGTGTCACAGGTGCCTTCTGGGAGTTCTCACCTCTTGGCTGTCTGTTTCAGGTGGTGGAAGAGTCACCCTTTTTGACTCTGGACATGCTAGAGTCCTGTTTTCCTTACGTCCTACTACGAAATGCCTATCGGGAGGTTTCCCGAGCCTTCTACCTGAACCGTCTGCCAGCCAGTACCCACTGAAGGGCCTTTCGGAAGTGCCAAGAGCCACACTGCAGTGAAAGCCACAGCCATTTCTTCAAAAGGGGAGAAGAGTGGGAGGGTACCCAGGGAGAGACAGGGTCAGGCCTGTTGACAGGGATATGGAGGAATCTAGGGCTGAGGAATCATGGAGAAGTAGGACAGGCCAGGGCCCTGGAGGACAGTTTATGGACAAAGGAATGTGGAACTGCATGTATGAATTTTTAACAATGAAAAAGCCAGTGACCTATAACCATGTTGTATATCTTCTGGTGACTCCAGCTTGAGCTCTGACAGGCATGGGTCTCTCCGACCTTCATCACTATTCTAGGATAATGCTGGCGGGCAGAGATGATCAATCATCGTATTAAACCATAATGAGCTTATAATCCTCCCTCTGGGGCTGCCATTGTCTCTTGCACATTCATTAGGACGATTATCTCCTCTCTTCCTTTTCCAAATGTGTTCAGCAAATGTCCAGCCTGCTCCTTCTGCCACAGAGCAGCACAGAGACCTGCTTTTCCTTGAAGGGCTTTTCCTTCACCTCTGCTTGAGCACCTTGTTGACTGGGGCAGGGAGAATGTGCCCCCCAGAGGTTTCATGGCCAGCTTACTTTCCTACCTACTGTCACCCCACCTGCTTTTCCTTGTGTGTCTCCACAACTAAGAACAGAGGTGGGCAATCCAGATCAATCCTAGGTCATCTGACAGCCAAGTGAATCAGACTCCTGTGGGCTCTCCCTTCTAGAACAATTGGGGGTGCTCTATCTGCTAATGGGTGGGAAATAACCCTAAATCCTCTTGTCAGCCTGAGGACAGCTGTTGCTCCAGGCAGGGACTTCTCTTATAGCTCTGAAATTTCACAGGCCTCATTAGGTTGGAGAGCCCAAGAGTAGGGATCCTTGAGGGAGTACAAGCTGTTTTTTAGCTTAGCCTTTTGCTGCACCAATTAGAATTTCAAATGCCACAGAGCCTGGGGCATTTAAGATAGCACCTAACTAGGTTTAGTAACTTCATGGCAGAAAGCAGCAACCCCATCCTTTACTTACACACTCATTGCCAGGGAGGGCTGGAGTAACAGATCATATGTGTCACAGGTCCAGAATAGTTGGAATGGAAAAATATAATTAGCCAGTTGATTAATTAGGGTCATGTCCATACTTCCACTATGAAAAGGAAGCAATTGTGGTCGGCTTTCAGCAAAACCATCCGGCTCTCATTAAACCAATTTGATAGCTGTTTTGTGATTGTGTATGGATGTTTGCTGTTTATTTTTCCAGACCTGGGGTTATTCAATACTTCCTTCATTTGACACCCATAATCAACATTTTTGTTAGTAACAACTGTCTGTTCTTTTGGATCTCTGTAATGGAGACTCTTGCTTTGGGTCTAAATTAGCAGTCATTGTTATGAAAAAGACATTATGTGCAAAGGAGGGAATTCAATGTCAGACCAGCTGATACTGCTCTGAAGGACAGCTGATGAGGAAAAGCTCAAGGGGATCTGATAAATGACATCACCTTTCTTTTGAGACAGAAAGGTGCTATGTAGTTCAGGCTAGCCTCAAATTCATGATCCTCCTTCATTAGCCTCTAAGTTCTGTGATTCCAGGCACACACCATCATACCCTGCTGAGCCCTTATACCCCTGTATCTCTATTTTGTTCTTCTGCTTGAGGGGTTATACAGACCCCTTCTTCATCTGCATGGAGACTCATTTACAAAGAACCTCCCAGAGGCTAGCTAGAGAGGTACGCAATGGAGGTAGAGATAATATCCCTTTGTTAGTTAAAAACATAATAGAGATAGTAGATGTATATGTACTTATAAGAAATAATAGAGAAAGATCCTCTTTATCCTTATACAGTTTTACCTAATGATAACACCTCGCAATTCTCTGGTTCATGGTGATAACCAGGATATGGGACATTAATATAATTCACTGAACTCATTCAAGTGTTCCAGTTTCACTTATACTGGTTCTCTGTGTATGTATGTGCAGCCATATTATGGGCACATAGATAAAGGCTTGTATGCTTGTGATACAATCAAGACACAGAGTAGCCAACTCTATTACCACACAGACTACTCCCATTTCCCTCTTGCAGCCCACCTACCCACATCCCCACATCAACAGATTCGTTTTCTTTTCTTTTCTTTTCTTCTCTTCTCTTTTCTTTTCTTTTCTTTTTAAAAAACTTTGGGGGGCTGGAGAGATGGCTCAGCGGTTAAGAGCACCGTCTGCTCTTCCAGAGGACCCGGGTTTGATTCCCAGCACCCACGTGGCAGCTAACAACTGTCTGTAGTTCCAGGTCCAGACAAACACCAAGGCAAATAAATAAAGTTTAAAAAAAAAAAAAAACAAAAAAAACAAAAAACTTTATTTATTTATTTATTTGCCTTGGTGTTTGCCTGGAACTGGAACTACAGACAGTTGTTAGCTGCCATGTGGGTGCTGGGAATCGAACCCGGGTCCTCTGGAAGAGCAGATGATGCTCTCCAGCCCCAACAGATTCGTTTTCTACGCCTAAAATTTTGCAATTTGACACAATCTTTTTGCTTAGACGTGTAATTGTGCCCACCTATTTTCTACCACCTATACTTTTAAAAATCATTTTCTATACTTAAAACGGTTTTGAAAGGTAGCCAGGGAAATCTTCCAGGTCAAAAAACACCATCAGCAACAATAAATGACTTAAAATCAGGTCATGTCTTGGACTGGACCGGGAACCTCGTCTGTCGCTTAGTCTTACACTTTGTGCCTGAAAGACCCACTCTTTATAGAATCCAGAAAATTGTAGAAGGAACAGAGAGGAGAAGTAAGGATGCAGTTACCTTTACTAGCAGGGATGAAAGGTGAATGACCTGAGGTGAAGGAACGCAGTAAGAACCCAGAAAACTTCAGCATTTTAGGGATTTGATTCCTCAATGAGGAGGGTCTCTGACTTCTTTGAGATACAATCAGCTCTGGACTGTTTTTGCTCTGAGACCCCTTTGTTTGACTTAGGACCCAAAAGAACTGAGGAGTGACTGTCAGGAGGGATGCTGACTCCAATTGCTGACTTGGCAGGAAGAGTCAGTTCATTAGTGCAGTGTTTTCATTAAGTCTCCATTAACTTCTTTGCAGTAGTGAGATGGAATTATTCCTCCCACAAGGCCTGGAGGGAGATGCTTGCTGAGATGCTGTCTTTGTTTTGGGCAGCAGATATGCTACTTCTTTTGTCATGATTTTCTGTTCAGGAGACAGGTCAAGACAGCCTCAAGGCACAGTCTGAGGCCTGGCCAAGGAAAGTGAGGGGTTCCCTGAGCCACTTTACAAGAAGGAAATAAATGTGGCTTGAGCACCAGATCCTGAAGCAAGGGGGGTCCCAGCTAAGGACAAACTTGTGTAGTCTCCCATCCAGGTATCCAAATCAGCTAATTCTTCACTCAGAAAGTTTGACTTTGAAAAGAGGCTGGCACATGGCTGAAATGTGCTCACGTTGTTGGGGGAAGAATGTTCTCCCAGCCTTCCTCCCCACAAGGTCTCTTGCTTCTCCCAAGTATCTGTCATCAGAGGAGGTGAAGATGAGTCCCCCTCAGCCCCCACACCTCAGTGAGTTGTCAGGCAATCTCCCTCCCACCTCAACAGGAACCTGGAGCTGCAGGCCAGGTTGCAAATCGGGGGAAGTCAGAACTTAACCTGAGCTGAATTTGCAGCCTGGTAGAGACTGAAGAACAGGCTTTTCTCTTGTCACTTTGGAAAGAGAGGATTGTGGGGCTGTCCCTTTAAATAGCATTCCCGTAGGAGGCAGATCACATCCATCCGTCACCTGCTGCCAAAGCATCACTTTTAGTCTTTATCAAACTCTGAGCTCGTTGGAAGGAATTGTGGGGCAAGGTGTTCGAGGAGGCAGACTTTACAAGGAGCAGAGCAAGGCAGTTCTGCAGAGGCTGAACGGAAGGGCAGTGAGGCTGGCAGAAAGAGCCCAGGAAAGGTATGGGAAGGGAGTTGAGGTAGAAAAGGCAGAGAGAATAGCTGTTTTTTGTTTTGTTTTTTTAACTCTGAATGGGGCAAGTATATCATACTATTCCTGTCTCTTTAGGAGGTCATAAAGCTGAAATGTGATTGCACTTCAGTTAGAGGTATTTGGGTGAAGCTGAACATCAGAATTTGTGACTAAAGAAAGTGAAAGCCCAACCCAGAATGATAAGCAGAGGATGTACTCACTCATTAGTGGACTCTAAACAAACAAACAAAACAAAGCAAAGCATGCCCAACCTGCAAACTATAACCACTGAACAGCTTGGGATCAGAAACACCTTGAACTGACTCCTTGGATCCCACTCCCCCTAGAGGAACACCTGATCAGTCTTGATGTTGGGGGGAGAAAACTGGATTTGTCAGGAGTGGAGGCTGAACTAAGCAATACTGGGACCTTGGGACCACCTGCTCATGGTGGGGATAGGGAGATGTGGAGAAGAGAGAATGATCTGATGTGGTGGGAGGGGGAAGGGACCTTGAAGAAAGATACACAAGGATAGAAAATGTGACTTCTTTATTCATAATAGTAAAAAAAAGAAGAAAAAAAAAAAGAAAGAAAGTGAAAGCCCAAGAGTGGAAAAGGCACTAGAAGGTTGGGAGACTTGGCTCTGACTTTGGGGCTTCTATGGGACTGTATTATTTTCTTCTGCGCACACTTTTCCTAGTAAATGGAAGGAAGGGTAGACAGATTGTACAAATGACCTTTTCTTTAAAAGGTCAGGAGTTTGGGGCCTAGGAGAGCTAGGCATGCCATGGTGTTGGCAAACAAATGTTCAGAGTACACCCTGGGACCCTTCTTCCTCTCTAACAATTAATTCTTGTGTGGTTTCCAGCCAATCCCTCCTGCTCACAACTTTTATCAACTGCATTGTGCAAGAGTGCTAGAGTCTCAGACACTGAAGTCTCTTGGCTGTGACAACTCCTTTGGAGAGGAGGGAATAGTGCTGTGTGTTGAAGATTGACAGAGAGTGAGGTCCTGAGATTCCTTTGGCTTATCTTCAACTCTGCTATTGCCTTCTGTCTTTGTACTTCCTGGTGGCTGTTTATCTGAAGTGTCCCTTCTGCAGGAGGAAGCCTGGACCTGAGTGGGCCATTCTTTTAGCGCTCCTCTTCAGCTCCTTTCTCCTCCTTCACCTGGGAAAAGAGGAGCCTCCGCTGGATAGCTTAGAATGCATGTCTTCTGCCCATCACCTTTCCTTCCAAACTCAAATTCACATTCTCGAGCCCTGGATTATCAGCCTGTTAAAAATTAAAACAAGGGGCTGGAGAGATGGCTCAGCGGTTAAGAGCACCGTCTGCTCTTCCAGAGGACCCAGGTTCAATTCCCAGCACCCACATGGCAGCTAACAACTGTCTGTAGTTCTAGTTCCAGGCAAACACCAAGGCAAATAAATAAATAAAGTTTTTTTTTTTAAAAAAAATTAAAACAAAACAAAACACCTGTTAGTTGCAGTCAGCGAATCTATTTCTATTTGTGGATTGCATGGGAGTTTCTTCAGTACCAAAGTAGGTGTTCATTCAGAGGAGAACAAAGGAATAGACAAGGTACCAACAAGAGTCCACAGTTAAATGGAAGAGGTTTTTTTGTTGTTGTTTTTTTGTTTTTTTGTTGCCAGCACTTGGTCTTTAGTTTAAGTCCCATCTTCTTGTTATACAAAATGTTTACTTAAAGAGAGGCTGTTATGCACTGGGCCTTTAGCCATTAAATTTCTTTCTCTGAAGGCAGAATAAAAAGAAACGAACTGGAACTGCTGCAGGCCGAGCTATCAGGCCTGGTTTCCAGGCTATGTGCAGTTACTGGGTATGTAAGGGAGGCGTGAAGGCTGCTTGCTCTGCAGAGCTTTAAAGGAGGGCGAAGTTCCCTCCAGGCAGGTAGCTGGAGGAACCGTGGGCTGGCCTACAGAAACAGGTCGGAAAGCCCCTGCTGTGAGAGCTGAGGCCAGCTGTAGGATGCCAACCTTGCTCAGTGCCACCAGAACTTTTCCTTTCAAAGACAAGAGCCTAGGAGGGGTTGGCCTAGCTAGGTTCTTTGGCTTGTGGATTCACTCCACCCACGTCCGGGTGCCCCAGGGAGAGAGAAGGACTACGGGGACCCGAGGGCAGCTATCCGCGCGTGAAAGCTTGGGACCACACGTCTGCATCCACAGGGTCTCTGAATACACCCGGGAGGAACCACCCCATCATCTCCACCAAGTCCTGCGGGCCGCCTATGCGCGCTGTGGATAAGCACCCCTCGGCCCCCCTCCTCGCTCAGGGCACACGCAGCAGCCACTCGTGCCCGATGCCCGTGCGCGTGCTCGCCCTTGGGCGCTCCTGAGTGTGCGCCCCCGGCTCCTCTCTGCTCCTAGGCTAGGGGGAGGAGCGGCTGAGCCGCGCGCGCTAGACCGGCGGGCGGGCGAGCAGACCGAGGAACAAGAAGGGGAGTGCAGGGAGGGGGCCCTGGCCGGTGGAGGAGGAGGGAGGCGAGGAGGCGGCGGCGGAGGTAGCGGCGGCGGCTGCGGTGGTGGTGGCTGCGGCGGCAGCGCCACAGAGAGCTGGAGGAGAGACCGGAGCTTGGCCGGGCAGCGCGAGAGGAGCAGCGGCTGAAACTGCAGCTCTGCCAGCTTGGGCCGAGCCCAGAGACACCCGCCTGGCTGGTTCACGCTAGCCTCAGGTGGGAAGGGTCTAGGATGGGGGAGAGGGTCTCTCGGCAAGGGGCCAAAGCTGAGCAGAGGGGCTGTCTCCTCCTTCTGTTCTCTAGATAGTGGCTAAACATGGAGCTGTCCCCTCGCAGTCCTCCAGAGATGCTGGAGTCGGAGTCGGATTGTCCATCACCCTTGGAACTGAAGTCAGCCCCCAGCAAGAAGATGTGGATTAAGCTACGGTCTCTGTGAGTTTCCAGCAGAAGAGTGTGTGTGTGTATGTGTGTGCGTGTGCTTGTGGGGAGCAACTGGACCTGGGCAGGTAGATTCTCTGGGGGCACACATGTTGGCAGGTGCGAGGAAACATGGCCCTGACACCCGTGTTCAGGCCACATGTGGGAGGCATCTGCAGCGCAAGCCCGTTGGCTAGAGCCGGTTTAGGACTTATAAAGCTTGTGCTTGTGTTTATGGCCCTTCAGGTTGACAGGGTGACACACGCAGCAGCTTGAAGAGGGTGTTGTGGCAGGGGTTGCAGACAGGCAGCTTTTAGGAGGTGCCAGGCTGACTCACACATATCCATGAGCAGGTTGTGCAGATATGAGATGCATCACATGCATGTGCACTAGTATCCATGGGTCAGAGGTGTGAAGTGTTTGCACACTGATGCGGATCTAGTGCAAGGAGGTACTTGTGCCAACCTGTGGGTTCTATGTATCTTCTTTGGGATTGGTAGTTCGGCCTCTCGCATCCTACAGGGAGTGGGATGAGGGTGCCCTGTACTTGAGAGGATCCTGCTTTGGGCTCTGGATATTGCATGTTAATGATCCACCTGGAGTCTGGAGGAGTGACTGAGCCTACACTTGTGAGCTAGAGGGTGGTGATGGTTGTGAAGAAAAAGATTGATTGACAGGATCAGCATAATTGGCTTAATCAAAGCCCTTTTGTTTATATAGGATCTCCCAGGATCTCCAAGCACATGTAGGCATCATTCCTTATTGTGGGACCAGAGTACATGAAGAATAAAAGAGTAAAGAGCTCAGGCATTCCATGCACCTTTCTCAGGAGAAAGGGAAGTTTTCTTCCTGCCCCTCAAAGCAGAACAGGATTGGGTCAGAGACAAGCCATATACACACTATGTTCACCTCCAAGGCAGGTGCGGTCGGATAATCTCTGCAGTAGGTTGATTCTTCATCATTGAATAAGAGACAGTCCACATCTTCTAAGAGACTCTCTGCAGCTCTAGGAAAGAGGTGATAGATAGGAAACAAAATGGTAACCATTCCTGAAGCCCATTCTCCAGCTCCCTCAGCAGCAAGCATTGGACCTTCTCTTCCTGGATTCTGATAAAGGGAGGGAATGGAGGTAGGAGGTGGACATATGCCCATGTCTTGTTTGTTCTTTAAATATTTCAACAATGGCGATGAGATGATGGTTTATATTTGGCAGGTGAGTCTGATTTATATGCTTACTGCTTACAGCAGCCTTAGGGAGAAGGAGGCACACAGGGCAACAAGGCTCAGAATTCAAATGTGCCCCTTTGTCCCCTCCTTTGCTGCCTCTGGCCAATGCAATTTGCTCGATTCTGTGAAGCACAGCCTTGAAATGAGTTCTAGGATAAAGAAATGGAAAACTGGATTGAATAGATTTTTGTTGTTGTTGTTGGGTGGGAATAGAAATGATGCTCTGCCAATGCTAACTAAGCTGAGCAGAGTGTCAGGTAAGGAAGTGATTGGGAAGAAAGATGAGGAGGCATCAGGGGCTATAGATACGGAATTCTGGTGTCTTAGGATGGCACAAGTGGCTGATCAGAAATTCATTTGGTCCTCATTCCAGGTAGAGGATCGTGTGGTAGAATGGATTTCCCCATTTTCATTACCTTCCATACTTTTCTGTCCAAACAAACATCTTTCCTGAAAATGAATGGCCATTTCCCTCTTTGATGTGAGAAAAAAGGACCCCAAAGGATAGTACTGAACTCTGGAGAGAGAAAGCAGTAGTGGCAGCCTGTTTCCACAGTGCCTTAGTTGAGATGGCCTTACATGGTGGGTACGGATCAGTGACCTCATTAATTAGATGACTTTGGCCTATCTCACTTCAGCAAGTTGGTCCTAAGGAATGCCAGCTAGCTGTTTCATCCCTGGGAGTGGATTCTCAGTCTTATTTTCTCAAGGCAGAGAAAGATTTAAAGGTAGAGCCCAGGTAGATCACTTTCTGGATTTGTCTTTGTTTGAATATTAAGGAGGCTTTGACAACCAGAAGAAGGAAAAACAAACAGGAATTTCAGGCCTTCCTTCCTTCCTTCCTTCCTTCCTTCCTTTCTTTCTTTCTTTCTTTCTTTCTTTCTTTCTTTCTTTCTTCCCTTCTTTCTTTCTTGGCAGGAGGAGTTTCCCAGCCTTCTTCTAGGCATTGTTTCTAAAGAAGTGAGAAAGGAGGAATTCCCTGAAATGGAAACAGAGCCCTCCCTTCTTCTCAAGGGTAAAAGGGGTCAGGCTGTTTAGTGTGGAAACAGGGAGTTATAGACATGACTGTCTCAGGACTGGGCACTAAGTGGAAATGAAGACAGATGGGATTTCTATGTATCTGTCTCTTTATGAATCTGGTTCCCAAACTCACAATCTACTCCCCCCCCAAAGTTCTAATCTAGGACATCCAGACTCTTAGAGTGCTTTTGCCTATGGCTATAAAACCTCCACTTATTCAATTTTACAGAGCGGTTTCTTACTGGAAAGAATATTTAGGAATTCCATTTCTCACACTAGGACTCTGTCAAGGGTCAGCCAAGAATTGGGGACTATATGAATTGGGGAAGTCTCTAACAGTAGGATTTTACTTCTGGTTAGCAGGGAAACTTTTTTTTTTTATTTTTATAGAATAAAATCTTTTTTTTTTTTAATCCATTAATTCCATTGTTCCAACTCCCTTCCTCCTCCCAACCCCTCCCAGTCAGTCTTTGGCCTCCTTCCTCCCCATCCCCTCATCTCCTCCCCAGAAAGGGCAAGAGGTCCCAAGGTGGATTAGCTTAGCATCCACTCCAGGCAAGTCCAATTTCCTCATCCTAATATCAAGACTAGGGTTAGGTGTTCCTCCTGGGCAGGGAAACTTTTCTAACTCAGGAGATTCATAAACAAAGAAGCTGAGAGAGGCATTCTGAAAACGAGGGGCTGACCATGTTGATTTTAGCATCTCCAGCTGAAGATGGGCTTTAATTTGTCTCTCTCTCCTTATCTAAGACCACAGAGCATTGGGGACTGTGGAAGAGAGATACTAGATGTAAAAGGAGTTTTCAGAGTCTTTTTTTTTTGAATTAAGAAAAACTATGATTGGTTTGCTGCCTTGGCTCATTTATTTATTCACTCAAGAACAGTCTGGGTGCCTTGCTTGGGACAGGTAGCATACTAGATGTTGGATATGTACCTCGGAATGAATTGACCATGCTTCCTGCCCTCAAGGAGCTGTCCAGTGGTGTGGAAAGGCACACTTTTTCTTATCTTGCTACACTTATACAGAAGGTAAAATTCTGCAACTCTAGGTTTTTACCCAATTCTTTCTTTTAGGAGTTATGCACGCACAGACACAGATGTGTGTTGTCTCCCAGGGCAATACAAGCATCACTCTCATTTTTGCTCCTGTTTTTCTCAAAACTTTACATTTTACAGATAGAAATTTCTCCTGTCTGTGGGGCAGTGAAGGCAAAGTCTTTCTTTCTTTTCCCTCTGTTTTATTTTCAGGACCCCAGAAGTTCAAGGTCATAATAGCTGAGTGTAGAACAAGGACCTATTAGGTCATTTTTATTTGTCTTTGTTTCATCAGAGTCTACCATCAGCGTCTACACGGGCTCTCGAGAAATACTGCTGTAAGGGAATGAAGAAGGAAATTAATGAACTGTATGTGTATGAAGCCAGGGAATCCATTTTTTCCTCGACTCTGTGGTATAGTGTACCTCCATGCAGGATGGATGGGCAGGAAATAGAGGTGAAAGACAGGAAGGGAGAGGGTATGGTTGCTGTGTTTTGAATTATAGCACCTCAGAATAGATTCTGGAACTCAATGAGTTACAGATAAGATACTAAGGCTGTGTTTTGTGTGAACCAGAGACTGAATTGTGTCAGATATACCTATAAATCTGTGTAGAGGGTGCTGAGTGCCAGAAGCACAGCTCCACGATGGTGTATCTCTCTTTTTTATGGTTATGAATGGCATGTTTGACAGTTTATGTGCTGAGAAGGCATGCTTCTACCTGAATACCTCAAGTGGTCCTAGGCATGAATGGGATGATGTACAAGTGTATATGAATGAACATGCTGATGATAATGGGATGTGATGTATATGTGATCTTTTGTATGTATTTGTGACACATTCAAATATTTTGGCAATCCTAGGGGAGATCCAGAGGGCAGCAGGAGGAAGCTGAGGGGCTGGACCCAGAGTCTCATTGATTGATTCTGCCATTGATTATCATGTTGAATATGCTCCATCCAGAAGTCTGTGTAGCTCTTACCAGTAAGGGAAATGCTGCTATCATTTCTCTATTCTGTATGTATAGCTGTGGAGCTGCTGTGAAGATTACAGGATGCTCTGTGGCTCTTTCTACCTCTGGAGATCAGGATCACCAGGCCTCCCAGACCTCAGTGGGAGGGTTTCTAGCTGCCTCCCGTGAACCAGCCCTCTCTCTTTCATTTCTAGCTATGGCCTAGGAAATCTCTCCTTGGTTTTTATACTGTCTTGTCCATCATCTCTATTTTCTTAGACAGCACTGTTTGAATGAGGACTGAGTGGTATCTGGGATGTAGAGGGAGGGAAATTCCTGCAGCAAACTGAGGAGAGGCCCAGAACCGGGGCAACTCAAATTCAGATAAAAGAGTTTTCCACACATCTGGTCAGAACAGGTCCTGAAGGAGTCATGGAGGCTGGCAATGGCAGAGGGACAGAGAGGATATCAGGAGATGAGTCTGGGCTCAGATTCCCACTCTGTCATTTCTGTGCCATGTGATCTTGAACATACGGTTTCTCAGAGTCTCTGTTCTTTGATATTGTCCATATGAAAATGGCTTTAGATAATAGAGTCTGGAGATCTTTCAACATTAGGGAACTTGCTTTGTGGAGGAATGAATGGGAACTAATGACCAGATAAGAAAAAAAAGATGAAGATTTGGGAAGCAGGAACATGAATATCAAGTTAACCAGACTCCAATATTTGGGGCATGATTTAGACATTTGCTGATGAGTGGTCACAGGGGAGCGGTAAGGGCATGTTTCTGACCTCAGTGAATGGGGATGGGGCTAGTGGGGATGTGAACAGAGATCAGAAGTCTTTGTTACCTTGTCCCAGTGGCTGAACTGGACAAACATGAAACATTTGTAGTTCTGAGCAATGGTTAGTGTGGGAAGCAGCCCTCCTCCATGGTGGGGTACTGTGTGTGTTGGGGAACCCGCCTTTGCATTTATCACAAATACGTGGCCTGGGGCAATAGTGTCAGACATGCCTATCTCTCAGCTATGTGGACCTGTGGAGGTTTTTTTTTTTTTTCTCACTCTTGGGTCAGATCTTCCTCCTTCATTTCCAGCTAGGGCTTAGGGAACCTTTCCTCCCTGGTTGTAATAGTCTCTCTCTTCTCTCATATGTTTATTTCTACTTTAATTTTGTATTTCCTTTACTTATTTTAGAAGCTCTCTGAAGGCCTTGAGAACCCAGATACTTTTATGCTTGCCCAGAGCTCCAGGAGACAGGTTGGGGAGATAAAGTGGCTGTACACGTGAGGTTTCACTTGCCGTTTTTTGCCAGAGGAAGGTAAAGGGCAATAGGATTAGAGGGCCAGGTACGATTCTGAGAAAAGCCTGGGCCTCACTAGACCTTACCCTTTCATTCTCTTCCAGACTAGAATGGAGGAAAAGAAGCTCTTGAAACGTGGTGCAGTCATGCACACCCATCATCTAAGCATTTCACTGTCTAAGGCCAACTTGGACTACATGAGACTCTGTTTCAAAAATCAAAAGACAAACTAGCCAGCTAGCCACCAGTGAGACTCTTACAAGAGTCTGCAAAGGAATGGTTTCGGCAGTCTGTGAGGTCTCTGTTCTTTCCTTCCCGTGGACCCTTCCGACACCCTCTCCTCCTTCCCTCCTTTGCCCCATCTCTCATGGGTCTCCTTTTTGGTTTTCCTCCTTTTCTGTGCCCCCCTTGTCCTGTTTGTCCTCGTTGCCTCCCCTTACCCTCTCTTGATTCCTACTTCTCCTCATTTCCGGCCGGGAGCCAGAGAATCTGTGGGGTGGATCCCATCATTTAGGTGTTGCTGGGTGGCATAAGTTGGCCACAAGGTACCCTTTGGGGCCTTCCTCAGGGTCCAGCGTCAATTCCTGCTTTCTGTAGGACCTCTCTTTTGCCTGATCAGCTAACTCACCCTTTTAGCTCCTCCAGGGAAGAAGACAAGTAATTGACTTTAAATCTCAAGGGGCTTTTTTTTCCCCTCAGGTATGGAACTTGAGTAGCTATTTTCCAGGGCTCTTCAGGACAGCTGCAGAGAAAGAGGTATAAAATGAGGGCAGCAGGTGGGGTGGAGGTGAGATGAGATACTGGGGATGCTCGAGGTTGTTAGATGCAGAGATTGTTCCCTAAGGGGCCCATGAGAGCTGGGAGGGAGTTCTCAGAGGGGCTGAGATGGGAAGGACAAGAAGAGGGGTTCCTGGGAGGGTAAGGAGAAAAGTGGTTGCTAAGCATCCAATGCAGGGCTAAGTGCTCTCTCTCTCTCTCTCTCTCTCCCTCTCTCTCTCTCTCTCCCTCCCTCTCACCCCCCCCAACCCCTTCTCCCCCTCTATCAACCTCTTTGTCTCAGTCTCTCTCTGCCCACCCCCAGCTCCTGCTCTATCTTTGGTGCTTATTCTTGGTTGGGCAGAACATATCAGGTTAGGATTCTGCTTCAGCATCTGGGGCTGTGATGGGATTTGGCAGAGAGGAAGATCAAGATATATCCAGGGTTACCTGTGGATAGGGCCGAGAGAAGGGTCAGGAGTATTTTAGGATTACTCTTGGCTGAGCTGAGCTTTTAGGTCAGTTGACTGTACAACTGCAATGAAAAGTCAGATTTGCAAATAATTATGGTGGCTGCAGTGGGCCATGAGGCTACCAGCTGGTATTGGCATCATTTGGGCTAGGCAAGGAGTGGGGCTTCTGAATCAGATGCCTGGGAAACCTTTGAATAACAGGGTCTCGGGGCCTCCTCTTTTATTCAACATCCTCAGCTTCCTGCATCCGTTGTTTATCAGTCATCCAACATCTAGCCTGGCACCTTCTCCCCAGTTCTGTCCTCTGTGTCCACCTTGTTTGGAAACTCCCTTCAGCCCGGGATGAGTGAGCACACTTGCCAAGTTTCATAGCCTGGAGCATCTCTGTACCAAGGAAAAGCTTTAGGAATTCCAACCTGGAAGATGCATAGCACAGTTCTTCTTGCCTTTGAAATGTCAACAAAGTTGGCTTTTGTTTCCATTGCTACAGAATGGATTGAGGGTAGATGTACAGGAGAACTGCCTTGGAAAATCACAGAGGTTAGAAAGTGACCTTTTTCTGATTTGAAAGGAAAAAATAAAGCTACCCTCCTTCTTTAAGAGCTGGTAAATGCCGATTTGGGGGAAGCACTGAGCTAATTAGAAAGGGAGAATTCTAGAACCTGGGAATCAAGACCCAGATATCCTGCTTGCCTAGTGCCTGCAATGCCAGGCTCTTAATGAAAAAGCTACACAGGGCTATAGTGGAAGCAACTGATGCCCAGAGCTAGTGGGTAGGACAGAGTCAGTACTGGGACCAGAATGTAATCTTGTTGACTCAACCTTAATGTTGCTCCACACACCTACAGTCATCTATCTCTTGCCAAGCTGACAGCTCTTGCCCATCTTAGACTGCTCTGAGCATCTAGTCAGCTCTCTAGAAGCAAGGCATCTGCTGGGGACATCTGCTGGAATGTGGTCTATCAGACTAGTGAGGTGGTTTGTGGGGGTGGTTAATAAGCAGAACTCCACAGTGCAAGAATAAGAACCAATGGACAAATGCGTTGGAGAAGCATTCTTTTGCATGGGGTCCTGGCACCTTCCTTCTCGTCCATCTGCCTTCACCTTATGTTATTACCTGCCTCTCCCAATTACTCCCTTCCTTAAGGGCTGAAATCTGGGGGAGAGGTGATACATGGTGTGCTGTATTGAGCCAGGCACAGGGACACTTTAGTTTTTTCTTATTAGTCTGATCTAAGGCTTAAGCTGCTTAAATTGTATCTTTCCACAGCATAGTTTGAGCCATGCTGGGCTGTTGCTAGGAACACCTGTCAAAAATGGCTTCTAGTTAGGGGACTGGGGAGCTGCTTTCATACATAGGCAAGGTAGAAGCAGACCTCTTTACTCTGTGGCTCAGTGCTGCCCATCTTCTGCAGTACCTCTCAGATTTCTTTCTTTTCCAGGACCTTCTACGCTTCTGTTTTATTTCCTTTTGATCTTTTGGGCTTCTGTCTACCTCTCTAACAGTACCACCCACCATGATGGGAAAGGGCTGACAGTGCCTTTGCATCCTTCCCCAAACCCCTCCCCTGTCCAGTGCCTAGAGATCACCCATGGCTGCCATGGCTACTATGTCAACCTGAGTTCTGTCATCTTCCAGAATGGCACCCCAGTTCTGCCACTTGGGGGGCTATTTTTATCTCTGGAGCCGCCCCCGCCACTCTACCCAGCCAGCTGCCACAACTAGGGTTGCTCAGATAGCAATGGGAACCAGGGAGTGAGGGGAGTGTGAGGCAAAATTCCGGCTGCCCTTGGGTTCTGCAGCTCCATGCTCTGCACCGTCCGTGTCTCTGCATGTGCTGCCTGCCAGCCTGTGGACTACAGAGGAGAGAGAAGCCCTGGACATGTGGAGAGATTAGAGTTTTTCCACATATAGCTCACATTCCATTTGAAGACTGCATGAGAAAATTGGGTCCTGGGTACTAGTGAGCTTCTGGGATTTTGTTTATGATAGCCTCTCAATGAATATTTGCAAAACTAACTGAAGGATTGGACTAAAGCAATAAACTTGTGCATGCGTGTACTACTGTATAGTTCCCAAAGTGCTTTCATAATTATCTCATCAGGTCCTCCCTAGACTTCTGGGAAGCATGTGCTATTTACCAGATTTAAACATGGAAACTAGAACTCCAAGAGATTTGTCCATGGTCCCACACAGTGAGAAAATCAAGGCAAATTCTCCCAATTTGTACTCATGCCATTTTAAAATGAGGCTTAGCTGATCCACCCCTTCCCCATTTTTTAGATTTTGGATCCCTGAGATTAGCCAGATAATCACTTCCCCAGCACTACCCCTGGTCCCACTCTCATTTTATCTAACCAGACCCAACTTTTGTCTCCTATACCAGTAATTAGTTCTTGATACAAGGTGGGTGTGGGCAGGACAGGGGGGCCCTGTGCTTGGGATTTTTCTACCGTTAAATTTAAGGGTTAATCAAAGTAGAAGTGGTCATTGTAACAGGGGTGGAAGAGACCTTAAAGGAGAGGAGAAGAGCAAGCAAGGGAATACAGGTGACATAAAGTACGTGGGGAGATGATTTGGAGGGGCGAGGACCCAGCAAAAAGGGGTCAAGAAGGATGGGAGAGGGCAGTGGAGGAGAGGGATGGATGTGAACAGTGCGTAAAACCCAGTGTAAAGGCACATACCTTTAATCGCAGCACTTGGAAGGCAAAAGAAGGTGGGCCTTTGTGAGTTCAAGGCTAGCCTGGTCTACGTCAAGAGTTCCAGGGCTATGGAGAGAGACCTTGTCTTAAACAAACAAACAAAACAACAATAATAAGGTCACAAGAAAGCGGTAACATAATGGCACATACATATGGAAGTGCCATGATGAAACCTGTAACTTTTTATGTTAACACAATAGCATAAAGTAACATAATTTATGATATATGTTATTTTGTTATTAAAATGTTAATGAAAATAAATTAAGACATTTACGACCTGAAGAGAAATTTGAGATCGTAATACTGGATTTCTTGTGGGGTCTACACATCTCTGTCCCTCGTCCTATCCAGGTGACTTAGTTCTGCCAGTCAAGTGCAAGATCTGGATGAATATGTAGGAATATCCACGCCCCCAGGAAACGGACGATGGTTGCCCCAAAATCTCTTTTTACGAGGGGGATTTGTTTATAATCATAGGTCAGAATAGGTGACACAGCATATGGCATGGAGGGAGAAGTCATTTGTGCAGCCACCTTTGGTGCTGTTGGGCAACAAAGTAGGATGATGAGATATCCTTTTCAGTTTAAATTAGTGTCTCCCTCTCAGCGGGAGAGTTGAGATTAGCAGAGCAGGAAGGGAAGCCGGCACAGCTGGGGGCGGGGTGGGGGGGTGGGGGTGGGGATGCTGCTGTCGTCTACCCTCCCCTCCCACCCATCACACAACCTTCGGAGTCACTGTGAGCAACACATGCCAAATGGCTTGGCCCAAGACCTTTGATGCTGGGTCTAGTCCTTTTGTTTTTTTAGCTCTGAAAGTGCTAATCATCAAGTGGCCATGGTAGGGAGGGTGAAGGCAGCTGGGTATAGAGAGTGGTCCCCCTGCCATACAGTAACCTCTTCTTGGACACCAGTCCTCAGAGAGCAACACATGCGTCTTTATTCTCTGCTACTCATCTACAGTCGAAGTCCACTTCCACTTGTCCCAGAGCTCTGAGCCGCTGAGAAACAGCAGGTCCCTAAACTTCGTTTGTTTATACTCCTTTAAGGCCTTGGCACCGTGACAGTATTTTAATTTCTCATCTTCTGAGCGGTAAGGAAGGAGGTAAAATATCCCGTCATAAAGTCATAAAACCAAAGCTCTGGGTTTGTTTCTTTTCTTTTCTCCTTTTTCCGGCTATACTCATCCCTGTAAGCTCTTTTCCCCAATCCACGCCTAATGCTCGACCCTAGATTTGAGGATACTTTTGGCTTTATCCCTCCCACCTCCTCCTTAGCTCCGCCTTAGCCCCAGTAGACCAATCGTGGCCCCAATGCACTTGTATTGATGATGTCATCTTGTAGCCAATCGGGGAAGCTGCTGGGGTTGTATGCGCAGTCCCTGGGTCTTGCAGAGGCCGGGCTCTTCCCTAGAGGGCAAAGTCGCGGGGGTGAACAGGAAGGTCTTTAAACTCTTCTGGGAGCCTCGTTTTGTACATATCCCTGCCCCCCCCAACCCCCCGCCCCGGGCTCTGTCATCGCTCCTTCACTTATGAACTGTGTTGTCCTCACTCTGGTTAATTTATGGTCCCGGATCTCTGTGAAATGACAACATCAGGACTAGGGGAATTTGGCTAGCTTTGTTTGGTTGGGTTTTTTTCGCCCCCCCCTCCGCCCCCCGCCCACCACCTTACATTCTCATTCTCTTTCTTTGAACAAATTTCCCAGACTCTTTATTCACTGTAGAGTGGGGTGCGCTTCTCTACTTGTGAGTCTCCTCTGGCCTCTTGCTTCTCCAAGCCTCTTCCCATCTGCTACTAATTCTCAGGGGAGTTCATCCTCTTGCCTTGTGAATTCTCCTCGCAGGTGGGCTAAGACTCCTGGGGAAATGGCCCTTGGGGACGCGGGGACCTGCTTCTACTTAGTCCCTCCGGGTTCTGGTTGGGTTTCTTTTACTCCAACCATAGACTTCTCCGCGACAGATTCAGGATGGTTCCTGTCTCTGCCTCTGGACATTGCCTGCTAATCCCTATTTCCCAAAGAGGAGCCCCACCTCCTCAGAGCAAGGGGCTGGCCTGTGCTATTTCTGGCCTTTCTGGGACTCTTCTGACAGCAGATTCTTGTTTTCAGTCTGATTCAGATGGGAAACTTTTCTCGTGGCCTCTCACCCAGTTCCTGTGGGCTAGGTCTCTGCCTCACCACCCCTCTAGCCAGACCCTTTCAGTTCCCTGTCCAAAAAGTTGCTTCTGCTGGGACCTGAAAGAGGAATTGAGTGAGTTCAAGAGGGAGTTCTTCCCCAGGAGGGGCCCTTGGGCCCTGGGGTCAGCTTTTTGATTGTTTGAAGTAGAGAACTTTGATGTCCATGGCAAACCCTGTTCCTGTCCAGAGGAGTCACCTCCAGGGGCCCATCCTCAGGTAAGTGCCCGGGAGAGGGGAGGAGAAAGGGAGCAGGAGGAGAGTGGAAGACAGGACATGGGAGGCAGGCAGAGAATGGGGGGGGGGGCGGGAGGAGAGGGGCAGGAGGGAGGGAGGAACGAGGAGGAAGAGGAGGGGGACAGGATTAGAGGGACCAGGAAGGAGAGGGGATGCAGGAGGGAGACCATGAGGAAAGGAGAGGTCAGGAAGAGGTAGGGCCAAGGGAGGGGTGGTGGCTTGTGAACTCTGTTTCCATTTCTCTTGGCGGTTGTCGCTTCTGCTTGACTATGACATACATGTATCTTCACAGGGTTTCCTTTCTCTCCTTCCTGATTCCTGGTATCCTTAAGACCTCACATGCCTACATCCCCTATAGCTCCTTATCTCTCTCCCCTCACTCTGGAGCTCACACTGGCCTTGAACTCTTGATAGTCTTCCTGTTTTTGCTTCCTACGTGCTGAGATTACAGGTATGAATTACTGTAACAGACTCTTTTTTGTCCTCTTTCTGGAGGGGCATAGGTCCTTGTACATGTTAGGTAAGAACTCTACTATGCTCCAGCCCTTTATTTATCTTCTTCTCTCAGCCACCTGGGTTGAAGCTAACCCTAAGCCCCCTACCTAAGAAGATTTTTGTGGCAGTCTTCGTACTGGAAGTCATGGCTGGTAACTTTGGAAATCCTCGGATTGCCAGTCACATTGTGATCCATAGAAATGGGCTGGGCTTCTATGTGTTAGGGCGATTGCTTCCAGAGTCTTTGATTCCAACCAGAACTAGAGGCCTGCTAAGGGTTGAAATCAGAGGGCACTGAAAATGAAGGGGGAAAGTCGATGGTGGAATGGGCATGGATGAGATGGAAGGAATTCTGGGAAACTTCAGTTTTCCTGGAGGCTTGTCTTGTTCTTCAGAGAGGGTTGTCATGGGCCAGGCTCTCTGAGGTCTGAAAGCAGAGGGGTGGACTAGAAGTGTTATATGGGTGGAGAAAAGGACTTTCTGTAGCTAGTGAGGCATTGAGGTCTTCACTCTGAAGGACTTTGAGACACACACACACCCCCCTGTGTGTTTGACTTCAGGAGGGTGCACCTGGATCTTCTCAGCCTCTTGGGTCCAGCTCCTCTTCTTGGATCCCTTGTTTGTCAAATTCACTCTCCCTGCCTCTTTCTGGCGCCTGCATCATGTTTTATTCTGACTTCTACAGAAGCGCTTTATGTGTGTTTATGGGTGAGATCCAGCAGCCAGAGGAGGTGGAACTTGAATGGTTCAAAGTTGGCAGATAGTTTCACTCCTGACCCACTCACCATTAGTCTTTCAGACGCTTGTTTGGGAAGCAGCATCTTGTAAGTTCTGGCAGGTGGCCTCCCACCTCTGGCTGATGAACTTTTTTCCCCCTTGAGACAGGGTTTCTCTGTGCAGTCCTGGAAATCCTGGAACTCACTCTGTAGACCAGGCTGTCCTCAAACTTAGAGATCAGTCTGCGTCTCAAGTGCTGGGATTAAAGGCATGTGCCGCCGCCACCCATCTTAGTTGATGAACTTTTATTGAGCACATACTGTGTGTGCTCTGAGCATGGAGCCAAGGTGCACAAGACACTATTAGTGCCACACTGATATTGCTATGTCCTGTAAGTTCACTGACAAGTCCAGACAATAGAACACTAAAAATGGAACTGGGTGAGGCTCTGGTGCAATGCCCTATGTCTCTCAATGGGTTAATTACACTGTCAGACTTGTGCTGTCCTAAAACCATAAAAGTGTACGGATATAGGTAGGTCTCCTTAACTTTAGTGTGAATTGTGGGCTTTACCAACCTGAGACTGACAAGTCCTTTGACCTTGGTCAAAAGACACTTCCTTCTTCCCTAAATTGCTTGTGAGACTCAAATGCGGTTTTAAGTTGTATAGCAGAGATGCTAGTCACTAGCACCCTCTGTCCTCTCTTCCATCTAAACTGTGTTTTCTTCTCCTAGGCTGAGATTGAATAGGCAGGTTTGCAGGACAGTTGCTGGGGCAGAATGGGAGCCAGTGATGCTGCCAGTTAATTCCTATTTCGGTTTTATTTATTGGGACCTCTCACCTGTGCCAGGCTTGATGCACATTTTATTTCCTTTAGTTTTCTTAATCGCTATGAGTCTACTTCAGCATTTTTCAGTAAAAGAAACTGAGACTCTGGAGTAAAAAGTTAAGTGGTTAAGAATCACTTAGGGTATTCATTAAAAACCCGTATCTCTGGGCCAGGGAAATGACTCAGGGAGGAAAGAACTTTGGAGCAAGCCTAATGACCTGAGTTCGATTCTCAGAACTCATGTGAAGGTCAAAGGAGAAAATGGACTACACAGAGTTGTCCTCTATCCTCTATACAAGTGCCATGGCACACCTGCATCCACGTACACTCAACACACACACACATATACACACACACAAGTAATAAATTAAAAAAAAAACAAATGTGTAGTGAAGTTTTTTGAGCCTACATTTTGATCCAAGGTGATGCTGGTATCTGCTGTCTCCAGACACTTTGCTCATTTTGGAGGGGATGGGGTTGAGACAGGGTTTCTCTGTGTAGCCCTGACTGTCCTAGAACTCACTCTGTAGACCAGGCTTGACTCCAGCTCAGAGATATGTCTGTCTCTGCCTCCCAAGTGCTGGGACTAAAGGCAAATGCTACCACTGCTTCATTTAGACTGCTTTTAAAAAAGATTTCATGTGTATATATATATATATATATATTTGTTTTTGTGCATGGCATGTGTATACCACATGTGTGTGTATATACATATATATATTTGTTTTGGTGCATGGCATGTGTATACCACATGTGTATGTATATACATATATATATATTTGTTTTTGTGCATGGCATGTGTATACTGCATGTGTGTGGGTATCTGTGGAGATAGGAGAGGAAGTTGCATCCTGGGAACTGGAAGAACACGGGTGCTAGGAACTGAACTCAGGTCCTCTGGAAGAGGAGCAGGTACTCAACCTCTAAACCATCTCCCTAGTTCCTCTAGGCCGCATTTTATATTTTTATCTCCAGGTCACTTTTTAATACATACTGATTAAGAATTAGGGGCTGGGGAGTTGGCTCAGTGCTTAAGAGCACTTGTTGCTCTTGGAAAGGACCCTAGTTTGATTCCCAGCATCCACATGGAAGCTCCCCATCTCTTCTGGCACCAGGCATGCATTTGGTACACAGGCATACATGCAGGTAAAACACACACACACACACACACACACACACACACACACACACACACACACAAGAATTAGTGACTTGCCTAAGGGCACATTGTAGGAAGTAAACTTTAAACCTGGTATTCCAGCCTCAAGTACTATACAGTGTGGTAAACCATTCCAAGGAGTTGGGTTTATACATCGGAAATGTGGTTTGCAACCCTTTCTTGGCTGCATTGTTCACAGTTATGAAAATAAATGCAAATAAGGAGTCGTGGGTGTGGCTGTTCATTTGGGAACCCGCACTTCTTTTCCTCTGGCTTGGTTGGGAAAGACGGTGGTGGGCATTGATTGGTGGATGCTGTTTTTGGTTGGAAGGGGGCTGAGTGAAAGGTAGCAGATTAGGGTAAGGTTGGATATGAGGAAAGGTGAATCACAGGCAGTAGGAGAGGTCTTTCTGTTTGTGTGTTTTGTGTGTGTGTGTGTGTGTGTGTGTGTGTGTGTGTGTGTCTGTAGTGCACCTTTTTGTTTGTGATGTGCTCTCCTGGCAGATCTTGGCTGGTGGCTTTTTTTTTTTTTCTTTTTTGCCCAGCTGGTTCTGAAAGCCTTCCAAGATGTCTAGTCCCTTTCTGTTCCTTCTCCCCTGTGAAGCAGGAATGGGCTGAGCTTTCCTAAACCCAGCCTCCTTGTCTGATTGTTTCCACATGGAGCCAGTGGGCTTGGGTGATCAGGTAGGCAAGAGTCCACGCAGGAGGCACAGGGCTCCTCCCTCTAGCCTCCAGCCCCAGACCAGCCAGCCCCTTTCCCTTCTGCCCCATTTACTCTCAGACATATGGGCCAGGATTGCTGGGCTCTGAGGTGAGACCAGTGATACTTTCTGGGGTTGGCTATTTTCAGCACCCCTATTCCAAAGCTGCTGAGACCCTAGGATTCTAGGGCCCATTCTGTTCAGGAATGCCATTGTTTTTCCTCCCCCAGCGTCCCTGGGAATTGATGCTAATTTCAGCCTCTGGTCCCTGACTCATTCTCTTTTCCTCCCTGACTCATAGGGTGACCTTGGGTTTCTAAAGCCCCCTCAGTGGGAAAGTCCTAGCTACTGTCTCACCCCACTGGACAAAAGAGCCTGTGTACTGGGGTGTGTGTGTGTGGGGGGCGTTAGGAGGGGGGTGAGTTGATTTCTTCAAAATCACTGTCTAGAGCCAGAGAATTTCATTTGGGACTCTGAGTTGCTCTTGCCAGACTTCCAAGAAACCTCTCAGTTTAGCAGCCCCCTTCCCCCAGAACCTAAAGATGAAAAGCATGAGGGTATTGTCCTCTTTGGGAAAAGCGTTAGATGAGTGAGTGCCTGGCTTCACACCACCATTTGGCCAAGGTAAAACTTCAGCTGGGCCAGAGACAGGACATGGGCACAATGACTTTGCCAGAGGTTATCTGTGATATGAGCCTGGACAGCCAGGGGTTAAGTTGCTTTGTCCTGGTTGATGGATTCTGGAATAATAATCCATTAGCTCTGCCTGCGTGGAGTGTGGCCAGGCGAAAGAATTCAGATTGGTCTTTGTTCTGTGCCTTTGCCATTCTTGCCAGGGTCTAGGGGCTGGGGACTTGCTCCTCTTCTTTGTCTTGACCAAGACAATGAAAGGATCCTGGGGATTGTTTTGATTGCTGTTGATCCCAAAGTCCTCTCTCATGGGGAAATATTGAGACTGTGAAACAAATCATCTCCAGAAATATCACTCCTAGGGCTGCTGCCTGCCTAGGCTAAAACTGTGGGGGTAGATTAACTTACTACAGGCAGAAGCCATAGCCTGGCATGAAAACACTGACTGCTGTTATCATTAGTGTTAGAATTATTAACAACTTGGGAAGACTGAAGGTGTTTCTGCAAAGTGCCCCCTATTGCGGAACCCCCTGACTGGGTTATAGTGTCTAAACAGGATATCTGTGCTCACCCTGCAGGCTGCGCTACATGGTGAAGCAGTTGGAGAATGGGGAGGTTAACATCGAGGAGCTGAAGAAAAACTTGGAATACACAGCTTCCCTGCTAGAGGCTGTCTACATCGATGAGACACGGTGAGAGAAGTCTGCAGACAGAGAAGGAAGACAGACAGAGCTCCAGAGAGGGGCGGGTAAAGCTGGAGAGAGGGTTGTGTGACAGAAACAGACAAAGAGCGGGTGGGGCAGAGATAAAGAGGCTGTGAGATGCAGAGATAGGGACAGACTGCCTGGAGAGGGTGGGTGGAGCTCGGTGGTGGAGTGCTTACCTCGCATTCCTGGCACACTGGCCTGATCCCCAGTACTGGAAAAGAAAAGGAAAAACAGGGATGACTTCAGGGATGCAAGGAATCCTGGAAACCATCTAGTCCTAACCTACATGAAATACATCTTTAGACCTGTGTTGGCCAAGAGGGACAACTCTGATTCCATTTAGCTACTGAGTACTTATAGTGTGCAAGGGTGAATTGAAATGTGTCTGTAAATTATACTTCTGGTTCTTACAGAAAGGAAAACAACCTACAAAATATGTCGTTTACTCATTTTATGTTGATTTATTTTGAAAAGTATTTTGGAGGAGTTAGCATAAATAAAAGTTATCTTTAAATTAGTATAAATACCAGTTTTTAAAAACATTCTTTTCCTTTCATTTTAAAAAGATTTATTTATGTTAATTTTACTCGTATGTGCCTGTGTATATGTATATATGTATACTACAAGCATACCTGTGCCCACACAGAGGCCAGAGAGGGTGTGAGATCTTTGGGAACTGGAGTTACAAGCAGTTTCAAATGCCTGATGTAGGTTTTGGGCACAGAACCCAGGTCCTCTGCAAGAATAGCAAGTGTTCTTAACCACTGAGCCATCTCTTAATCCCCTTACCAGTTTATTCTTACCATTTTAATGTAGCTACTAGAATAGTTAAAATTTCTTTTTTTGTTGCTGTTTTGCTTTTGAGACAAGACCTTATATAATGCAGGTTGGCCTTGAACTTGCTGTCTAGGTAAGGTTGGTCTCGAACCCTGGTCCTCCTATTTTTTTTTATCACACTTAGAAAAAAAATTAAATTTCATATGTGAACCTTGCAGTTCATTTTTGATGTCCCGTGCTGCCTTGTAACATCCCTGGAAGGTGGTGTTTTAGTGTCTGCTAAATCATGTATATAGTGATCTTACTACTTCACACAGTAGCAAGCTCTTTCACTATTGGATATGCTCCATAGGATGATAGACACAGTAAAAGAAAAGAATGGAGAGGATTGAAGAAGAGAGTCACTAAATGGGTATGGTTGGGCGCAGGGGCTCTAGGTATGGAAGCATCTGTTTTTTTTTTTTTCCTCTGTGATTTCCCTCTTGGTCCACAGGCAAATTCTAGATACCGAGGATGAGCTTCGAGAGCTTCGGTCAGATGCTGTGCCTTCAGAGGTACGGGACTGGCTGGCCTCCACCTTCACCCAGCAGACCCGAGCCAAAGGTCGCAGGGCAGAAGAGAAGCCCAAGTTCCGAAGCATTGTGCATGCTGTGCAGGCTGGGATCTTCGTGGAGCGGTGAGGTTTGCCCATACTCAGCCTCCCCTGCCTCTGATATGCTATCTGTCCCAACCGGCCTGATCTTTCATGACCCCACTCACCTCAGTTGGCTAAATCTCTGCTCTCCAGACTCTATATTTATTTCTCTATGTTCTTCCTTAGGATGTTCCGGAGAACGTATACTGCTGTGGGCCCCACATATTCTACTGCAGTTCACAACTGTCTCAAGGTGACCCCTGGGGTTTTGGGAAAGAGGTTGGGGGGATGAAATAGCCATTGGGACTTCCAGATTCTGTTTGTGGTGTGATTGTACTTTTAACTACTCTTTTATGTTCTTCTGAATAATTTTTGCCCACCCAGAGAAGAACCCTTGTTTTCTTGTCTCTCTGGTGCTGAGAGACTCCTGTCATCCTGTCATAAAAGAAACCCATTTAACCACCTTTCCTTTCTTGCTTCATTGCTCCTGATGAAGCCTAACTGATCTTGCCATGGCAGGGGAGCTCTAGAGGGGAGCTTTTCTGCCTAGTCTATTGCTTCTCTACAGAACATGGACCACTGGTGCTTTGATGTCTTTTCCTTGAACCGGGCAGCAGATGACCACGCTCTGAGGACCATTGTTTTTGAGTTGCTGACTCGGCATAGCCTCATCAGCCGATTCAAGGTTGGGCATCATCCCCCCACATCTAGGCTGTACCCGCTACTCCTCTGTGAAGTCCTAAAATATTCCCAATGAAGAGACTCTATAGTTCCCTCATCCCATTCCAGTGTTAGAGATGGCATACCTCTATTCTTGCCTCTTGTGAAACTGCTATAACCCAGCCTCTCTCTTCACTCACTGCTTCCTGAAGGTCCAGGCCTGAAAGCATTTAGCTCGGGACACTGTTCATGTCCTTTTTCTCCTCAGCCTGTTCCCTCAGGGCTGGCTGCCATCTGCCTCCCCTTTTACTTTTGTCTGTGGTCTAGAGCCGAGTGCTGTCATCTTTTGGGATTAGAATCTCTCCATTTGTTCCCTAGAGGAGGGATGTGTGCAAACTTGACTGTTCCGTCTCCAGCTCTGGTCTGTGCTAGGGATTTTCTGAAGGGAACTAGTTCTGGAGAGAGTTGGAAAGGGCCGTGTGCTTGGCAGAGGGAGACAATCTAGATAAGAAGGCTGCTCTAGATCCTCCTTCATCTGGAGGGAACAATGCTGGGAAGGAATTGGGCCAGGAAAGATTACTTCAGAACCCACCTCTGGAAGTGGACTGTGAAGGGTTGACCAGAGATTCTGTGGCATTGGGATGACACCGGGATGACAAATAGATATTGAAGGTGAAGTAGCTGGCCTTGAAGGGCCTGGGCAAGGTAGTAAAGGGTGTGTGTGTGTGTGTGTGTGTGTGTGTGTGTGTGTGTGTGTGTTCTCTTAGAGGTCCTGTCTTAACTTCACTGGAATAATGTTCATGCAGCCTCTCCTTGACCCTTGATCTCTTAAGAACCATCATGAGCTGTCATGAGCTTCTCCTTCAGACCTTCATGAGACCTGACCTCCTAAACTTTCTTTGCTTCCTCCAGGCCACTCTCCTTAGGCCAAGAAGTGCAGGGTCCCTTTCCAAGCTCCTGGTTCACTATGTCATTTTCAGATGTAATTCAGACACCAGTTTCTCCTCAACTCCCTCCCTAAGTGGATGGATGAGGTTTAGGGGGGTCCCAAGAGAAACTGCACTGGGCTGGCTTGTGCTTCACAACACTTAGAGAAAGGGTTGTCTGTCCACTGGGTCCTGCTCAGGTTTCCTTCCCAAGCTCCCTGGTCTCTTTCTTTCTAGTTCCCCTCTTTCTTTTCTCTTCCTTTCCCTCTAGGGACACCATGGCAACGCAAAAGCTAGGGCAGTTGTCATGGAAACAGTCCTTTAAATTTCCCTGAATTTGGGGCACAACCCTCCAGGGGTAGGGATGGAGGATGCTAGGGTCTGACAAGTAGCATGTTTTCTATGTCCATTCTCATTTTAAGCTCATCTTTAGAAGCTTCCCCAAGTCCTGAGTCCTGGGTCCCTTCCTGGCCTCAGGTGAAGATTCTAGCCTTGGCCTCTAAGAGCCTTGAGCCTCTTGAAGGAGGCAAAAAATACCCCAAGGGCATCTATAGTCAGGGACAAAATTGAGAGTGGCTCTATCCATAAGATAGAGCCCTGGCTCTTGGTGGGGGCTGCACACGTGTGTAAGTATTGTGGGCCTGGTGGACTGCTCATTGGCACATGCGGAGTGGAGGTCCTCAAGAAAAGCTTCTCAGAGGAGCAAGCGTTCTACATCTGCTGCAAGGGTGCTCTGCAGCTCAACTCATTCTTCCTTTGCATCTGAGCCCTTCTCTAGGGAATTAGATTTGGGGATGGTGCAAGTGGTTGGAAGGTAGGAAGGAGGCTTTCCTTTCCTCTTCTTAGAAATTCTTAGGAAATAATAATAATAGATACTCTTTAGAAAGTACTTACTAAATGCCTTGTACTTTTCTCATTAAGTGCCAAGTAGGTGATATTATCTTTATTTTGCAGTTAGGAAGGAACAGGGAGGCATGTGGATTACCCAAGGTCACATAGGCTATAGGTGGTAGAACCTAAATCTGAGCCCTGTTCTCTTGTGATCAGAGCCTGTGCTAGTTCTCTGGGCCACGCGCGGTTCTTTTTGGCGAGGGTGGGTGAATGAAGTCAGATTGAGAAGGTCTCCTTGTGTAGCTCACCTTAGCCTGGGGCTTTCAAACCTTTTTGTTTTAGCCAAGTGCTGGAATTACAGGTGAGCATTATCACACCTGACTACCTTGTAAAGAATGCTGAAATTGTCAATCTCAACACTCCTGTAGATCCTTGATGTCTTCATTATTTTCACTCCTGCAGATTCCCACTGTGTTTCTGATGAGTTTTCTAGAGGCCTTGGAGACAGGCTATGGAAAATATAAGAACCCTTATCACAACCAGATCCATGCAGCTGATGTGACCCAGACAGTCCATTGCTTCCTCCTCCGCACAGGCATGGTGGTAGGTGTCTGTTGTTCAGATTCTGTGGATCTAGAACTAGGAAGCCCTGGTTGCTCTTTCTTGTGTGTAACAGAGTCAAATTGTATTAACTCCATCTGGAGAATTCCCAAGTGTACCAACACTTGTTGGCCACTGTTGGGGATACAGGATGGGCTATAATGGGGGACAGAAGAAGGTCTCTAGCCATTCTGAGAGTTGAAACATGTGACTAGCTTTGATGATGACTGGAGTGCTGTAGCTGTGAGGAAGGTGTCTGGAAAGTTACCAGCAGAAGGCTAGCCCAAGTTCATCCTCTTCCTCTTCCCCAGCACTGCCTGTCGGAGATTGAGGTCTTGGCCATCATCTTTGCTGCAGCCATCCATGACTATGAGCACACAGGCACAACCAACAGCTTCCATATCCAGACCAAGTGAGCAATGGGGGGCAGGATGTGCCAAGGTTGCCAATGGAGCCCTTTATAGGGGGCTGGGCATGACATACAGCTTCACAGGTCAGAATGTGCTATCCTGTACAACGATCGCTCGGTGCTGGAGAATCACCATATCAGCTCTGTTTTTCGACTGATGCAGGACGATGAGATGAACATTTTTATCAATCTTACCAAGGATGAATTTGTGTGAGCAGAGGCCAGCATGTGGCATCCCTGATACCCTTATCCTAGCCTTCTTTTCCCCATATCCTTTAGTCCTGCCCAGTGCTGAGAGGACCAGTCTCTTCTCTGTCCACTTAGAGAACTTCGGGCCTTGGTTATTGAGATGGTGTTGGCCACAGACATGTCCTGCCATTTCCAGCAAGTGAAGTCCATGAAGACAGCCCTGCAGCAGCTGGAAAGGTAGCACATGGAGGGATATAGGCAGGACCCAGGCCAGAGGATGGGTCTTGTGAATCAGTGTATACATTGGGCAGTTGATGTGTCAGGTTCTTACCTTGTGCAAGCGTGAATGTGTGTGTGTGTGTGTGTGTGTGTGTGTGTGTGTGTGGTGTTTGTGAACATGACCTTGGATTTGTCTAACAGGTCTGATGGAGGGCATTGTCCACAAGCATGGATAGGTTTTTTTTTTTGTTTGTTTTTGTTTTTTTTTTTAATTGTAGCTGCAGGGCAGGATTACTTTGGAATGTTATGAAATACATAGCAGTGAAGTGCCTCTCTTTACACTAAATCCTGTTTTAAGAGACCACTGGGAGAGTTATGTGAGGTTAAAAAAGAACCAATACAAAGAATAACTGTTATAATTCTAATGATGTTTAGAAGTGGTTGGGAATGTATAAATGTGGGTAAGAGAGAATGAACTCAGTGTTTGGAGGTGTGTGTTGAGCTGTGTCTGAATGGGGATTGTGGGGTTACTTTGGGACATTGTTGGGGGGAGACTAATAACAAGGATCATGATGATTACCTGTAGTATATGTTTCTAGCCCAGCCTAGCCCCGAGATCCAGATCTGCCTGAAGCTGCTTTGCCTCCAAAATGACTCAGATGCTTATATTAATTACATGCTGTTTTACCTATGGCTCAGGCTTATTGCTAGCTAGCTCTCTCATCTTAACTCATTTCCATTGATCCGTTTTGCCACATGGCCTGTGGCTCACCTGTGTTTTTTACATGCTGATTCTTGGGCGGCTGGATCAAGTCTCCATCTGACTCCACCCTCCTTCCCCTTTATCTATACTCTGATTTCCCACCTGCTTCTAAGATGCTCTACCATAGGCCAAAACAGTCCCTTTATTAACCAATGATATTCACAGCATACAGAAAGACATCTCACATCAATTAACATTGCAAATAGCATGAGTGCATATTACGTGTCATATATCTTGATATACTTGTTATAAATCAATTAATTCTCAGAACAACTCAATATGTGGTAGGCTTGTTATTTTTACTTTTGGCTTGAAGAAAATGAATCATGGATGTTTTCAGTAACTTGCTTAGTATCTCACAATTGTGGGTGGTAGATATGAGAGAAAATCAAATTCATGCCCATTGATTCTTTTTTTTTTTTTTTTTTTTAAAAAAAAACACTTTTATTTATTTATTTATTTGCCTTGGTGTTTACCTGGAACTGAAACTACAGACAGTTGTGAGCTGCCATGTGGGTGCTGGGAATCAAACCCGGGTCTTCTGGAAGAGCAGACGGTGCTCTTAACCGCTGAGCCATCTCTCCAGCGCCCCTCATGTCCATTGATTCTAAGAGCGTGGATTCTCAGCTACTGATCTGTGCTTCTCCATCTATACATACAGATGTAGACTGTTTAAAGTTATATAAAAAGGAGTGTTTGTGTGACCGGAAGTTGGGGAATGGCCAAAGTCTTCTTTTTCTAGAAGATCAATTTCCCTTTCTTTAACATCTGTCTTAACCAGGATTGACAAGTCCAAGGCCCTATCTCTTCTGCTTCATGCTGCTGACATCAGCCATCCAACCAAGCAGTGGTCAGTCCACAGCCGCTGGACCAAGGCCCTAATGGAAGAGTTCTTCCGCCAGGTAACCCTGTCAGTAGAGCAGATCCCATGATCTGCAGGTGTTCCATACCTACTCCAGAGCTCCACCTGGCTACCTTTTACTCCTGAATTGATCCCAAGTCTGTGGGGTCAAGACCCTACCCATAGGCTGCATACTGGTTTGCCTACTCACCCTTCATTTCCAGCAAATGGGTAGCATCCTCTTCTCCCATCACAGCCACTTATTTCACCAGCTCTCCCAACCTTGAAGCTTCCTCTCTTCCTAGGGTGACAAGGAAGCAGAGCTGGGGCTACCCTTCTCTCCACTCTGTGATCGCACCTCCACATTGGTGGCCCAGTCCCAAATAGGTGAGTCTGAGGGATAAGAGGAAAGGAGCTATCTGGGCCTGGTCAGGCTTGTTCCAAGCTTCCAAGTCTCCAAATTGTTCTTGTTGGCAAAGATGCTGAGCTGGATGTGAGGTTCTGTGACAGATACCTAAAGCTGTATTTGAAGAGTCTCGCTGGACTCACGAAGATAATGTCTCCAGGCTGTCCCCAGTGGGAAAGCTCTAGCTCCAGGTCACTTCTCTAGGCTTGTTTATTTGCAGGCAGGGCTCACAACCGTGCTCCTTCTTGCCTTTGCCTAGTCCTTCAAGTGAGCTATTTTTTCCTGCTTGCCCCCTTCCTGCAGGTTTCATTGACTTCATTGTGGAACCCACCTTCTCTGTGCTAACTGATGTGGCAGAAAAGAGTGTCCAGCCGATGGCAGATGATGATTCCAAGTCTAAAAGTCAGCCTAGGTGACTGTAGCTGTGGTAACCACACATCCTGGTTCATTGACTGCACAAAGAGGATTCTTTCAGGAGAAAAGATACAGCCTAGATGGGAGGGAGGGTAAATGGTGGGGGGGTGGGATGCTTCAGGTTTAGAGTCCCTCTGCTTGTCATAAGAAGGATGAGGCTAGAAGGGTGTGGCTCACACCTTGGTTCTCTACATTACTTTCCCCTTAAGGGTCTAAGCTGTCTTCTAGATAATCCTGCTTTTGTTTTTCTTCTACCAGGAGACTAACTGTGGAGAGAGAGGGGTGCAATTATGGAAAGGCAGACAAGGGTTTGGGGGTATCTAAAAGAAGGACAAGAGAAGTACTCTGGTCTTTGCCTGGTCTTCCATATCCTCCATGTTGTGGGCTAAGAATTGGATTCTGAAGAGAACTGGGTCTCACATCTGGAATTGGGTATTTGTATGGGGTCTTGTTTCTAGCTTCCAGTGGCGCCAGCCTTCTTTAGATGTAGACGTAGGAGACCCCAACCCTGACGTGGTCAGTTTCCGCTCCACCTGGACCAAGTACATTCAGGAGAACAAACAGAAGTGGAAGGAACGGGCAGCAAGTGGTGGGTTTTGTTATGTGTGTGTGTGTGTGTGTGTGTGTGTGTGTGTGTGTGTGTACATACTAGGGCTGGCTGGTGAAGCCACAGCAGTCCCCTTTTAGTTAAGCTCCAGGCAACTCTTGGACTCCTAGAGTTGGGAATGGAGCCAGTCAGACTGAAATAGGAGGCCACATGGAAGACTGACTGGTTGAATGTCTTGGGCTATTCTAGAATGAAAGCTGGATAGAAGGCATCCATAGTGTTCTAAGCCCTGGGACCCTGTGCACATCATGGTTGTTGGACTCCATGCACTGTGGCTATTTCTGAATGGTACCCTTGGAGATCTGGGATATTTGGTGGTTCTGGCTGTACTGTGAGCACAGGTGTGAGTTTTTTATTGTGGGATGGGTGGAGGTAGCTCAGCTTGAAGACAGGTGGTAGATGAGAATAAGTCTTCTTATTTTCTTCACATATACCTTGGTTCTGGAGAAACTACTTCTTGGCCTAACACCAGCTTCCTTGGAACTCTTTGTAGGCATCACCAACCAGATGTCCATTGATGAACTATCCCCCTGTGAGGAAGAGGCCCCGCCTTCCCCTGCAGAAGATGAGCACAACCAGAATGGGAATCTGGATTAGGGAACTGGGGACTGGCCAGGTGAGCCAGGAGGCAGAAGGGTAGCCAAGCCAGCCTGGTGGCTCATCCCTGGGCTGTGCTCAGCAGGATGTTCTCCTTCTCTTTCCAGGCAGTAAAGCAGAAAATTGGAGGCATAAGACTGAGCCGGGGCCTAGGTGGGAAGCAAGGGGCTCTTGTTACCTTTGGGGTCTCCTAATTCTTCCTTGAAGGAAGAAAGGACAGAATGGCACAGACAAGATTACACGTGTGCCATGCTTTGTGAGATTAAGGAACGGGCACCAGTCTAGGCACAAGGCTCAGTGAGGGCAAGTGAAAAAGACTTTTATTTCTGCTCACCTCATACGATTGGCTGCCGTGCATCTAAAGGGCATTAACGTCCAGCTATTCTGGGGACCAAGGGAGGACTGTGTGGGATTTCTGAGAGGGAAGATCAGGTTAGAGATCAAGTTTAAGAACAGAACACTGACGTGGTTTTCTTTCCACAGGTTCTCATTGAGTTCAAAGTCTTCGATGTCATTAGCACTATCCATCAGGAATGGTTTCCCCATCTGCTCCAAGGGAGTGTGTTGGTCATGGGAGATATAGCCCACCTGAAGCCAAATGCTGGAACTGGTCGGGTAGGGGAAGTTCCCCTCTCCACCAAATACCCACTGGGACACAAACCTGGGGAACCATAGTACCCCTAATGGTCACTGTGCCCACTCTTTGCCTCTGGACTCCCTTCCTGGCCAGGCGGCTACTTAGGAGGGGTGAGCTTCCTGCAGGTTTCTATGGCCTGGAGGGGAGGGTCAGAGATGCCAGCCCCCTTGGCCCTCCTCATCCTTTTGCCTCCAAGTTTCTAAGCAATACATTTTGGGGGGTTCTCTCAGCCCCCACCCCAGATCTTAGCTGGCAGGTCTGGGTTTTCCTTACTGTTTCCCAAGGAAGGGCCAGAATAGGATTGCAAGGTGACAGTTTTCAAAGCCCTGCTTGGGAAGGGCAGGTGTTCCTTTAGGTACCTTTCTAGGATGAGGTGGGGGACATCCTCTTGACCCCACACTTGCACTGCTTTTCCCCCATTCCTTTGCAAACTCCCTATGCCCAGACAGTGGCTGAGAGAGGAGAGGAACCTTGGGATTATATCTGTGGGAAGATTTTCGTGGGGTCCTCAATAACTTGGGGCTGTTCTGGGCTTGAGACGCTTGTTACCTGTCCTACCTGAGTCTCTGGCCCTTTGCCTCCTGTCTCTCAGGACTGGGAGGCTCTTATCCGACCAATGTCTGTAAATGCTTTGAGGTCTTTCTTCAGATTGTGTCTCATGAGCAAATGAAGGAGAGTACAGCTAGCCCCAGGGCAAATGGGATGAGGACAACCCAGTAACCCAAGTTGTCACAGAGTGGGTCCTCCCTGCCTCCCTTCTCTGAAAACTGGCTCACCAAGAGATTCCCCTCCCCGGGTTCCTGGTGGGTGGAAGGCAGATGGGGAGGGGTTCAGGGCTGTTGCATCCTGGAGCACACAGAGCAAGTGCAGCCAGGCAGAGCCTCTTCCTGTGTCCTCAGGCTCCATGCCTCACCTCACCCAAGAAAAGGCTGAGTTCAGGTGACTGCCTCCTCTTTTCTTGTAAATACCAGCCATGCATTTGTACAGTGGGCCCTGTTCTCGTGAAGTCCATCTCCATGGTCGTTAGACCTGTCACTCGAAATGCATGTGACTCCCCCATGCTTTTGGTCTCCCAGGCCCCTGATATAGCCAGAGATCAATAAAGAAGGGAGACTGGCTGGATGTGTGTGGTGTTCACAAAGTAAAAGTTCTTTCATGTGTCTTTATAGTTGTTTTCTGAACTCTGGCTTGGTATTCTCCCTCATTATTGGAAGGAGACCCAGGTGAAGCCTATCTGGGGATGCACAGACTTCGCCACTCAGGATATACTGTGTTTGGCTGTGGGGCACTGTTGCAGCAAACAATGTGAAAGAATCTTCTCTCTTTAATTCTTTGGGAAAATCAGAATCAGGATTATGGGAACTCTGGCAGGGACCTGAGGCCATTTCTCCGTCTGTGCATGGTGTTAGTCTTATCCTGACCTCAGTATGTAGGACAAAGGGAACTATGGCCTTTTGGGTTTCTAGACATTGGGTTCTCAGACCATCTTTCCTATCAGGTTGGAATAAGGAACAGTGGCCACAGAATTGAAAGCCAGACAATTCCAAATACTTCGTTCTCAGGGGGTCTAGAGACAAGGTGCACTTCCAATTATGTCCAGCAGATGGTGCCATAGTATAGTCCTTGCTATATTAGAGCAGCAGTCTCCCAGAGTGAAGACCTGCTTCGTGGGCAGAGCTTTCCTCAGTAAGAAAGGAAAGCCTTGAAGTGACCTCCAACTTCCAGACTCCCATTTCTCTTTATGAAAGTAAAGGCTAGGCTTCTGTCAGCTTCCCTATTTCCTTCTCTACGTGGTCCTGAGACTGGGGGCTGTGGAGTGCAGACAAGAGCTGAGGGAGGAAGGAATCCCAGGCTGGAAAGGAGAAAAGCACCAAGGACCTAACACCAAATTTATCACTTTTAAAAACAAGAGATTAAGAAACATCCAGTGTCCATGGGTTTCCACATTGCAGGGACGATCCCAGGATGCCAACTCCTTTCAGACCTGTTGTGTGGGGAAGGAAAGAGAAGGTGACGGAAATGGCTTGTTCTTCCCTCTGGTCAGCCCAACTATCCACCTTCTGAGGCAGCTCCTGCGGTGGATCTCAGTCTGAACCCTCTCTCTTCTAGGTGGGGGTTGGGAAGTATCTCTGCTCTCATAATACTTTGGTTCCAACTGCCCTTTATTAAAAAAACAAATCAAATCCAGGGCCTGCTGCCATCACCTGCTCCAGCAGGCATACATACATAACAAACACTCATTCGATCCTGCAGCCACTTAATCACCTCTCTTTGTCAGAGGAAATATGTGGCCTCTTACCACAAAAGCTAACTTTTCACTGGCCAAATAAAGCTGCTCTTCTGTCTACACCTCTGGTTCTAAATATTAGTTAGGCCCTATAGCTTGCTCTTCTACAAACCCAAAGCCCAGCCCGTGGGGCTTACCAAGCTAGCTCCCTGGGAATCCAGTGGTGGCTTGTGGGCTGAGGGGTCCTCTGTGCTGGGCTCCATACCACACTGCTCCTGAATCTTGGGGGTGGATTCTGCAGGGAGGTAAAGCAGGTGGAAGAAGGACAGTGAGCCCTTATAAAGGGGCTTCAGCTGCTGAGAAGGAGCCCTAAGGCCCGCTGGGAACAGATCTACCCTGCCAGCCTGGGTTTTCTGATCACAGTTACTATAATAGCTTCACTGTCTTTTTTTTCTTCTTCTGTTACTAGAGATTAAAAAAATAAAAATAAAACAAAATCCCCAAATCCTTTAAAAAGTTAAAAAAATATTAAAGCATAAACAAACTGCTTTGAGGCCGTATTGTTACTTATCCCACTCAGTGTGATTATTCACTGGACTGTAGAAAAAAAAAATCATGTGTTTGATTACAGGATGCTCTGCTGGGTGTGTTACATAACACACAGTATGTGCACTGTATCACTTTCACGAAACTGGAAATGGTATGAATTCTGGAATACATTTGGGATCGTGGCTGTGGATTAACACCATTACATTCCCTGTGCTGCAGGATTTGTATGTGTCAGGTGTTGAGCCAGACTCATTGGAAGACTCCAAGGCAACTCCAGTGAAATAGACACCAGCTCTGTTGGTAAACTGGCCAGTGGTGGAGGAAGGACTGTAGCTCCAGCTCTGTTGCAAGGCTAAATACTGTTTCCAATCTGGTGGGTTTTCCCCATTTCCTAGCTACAACAAGATCTCTGGGGTCTGACATGGTAGCTTACAGCAAGACAAAGTGACTTGAACATGTGATATGTGGAATATACATAAATGACCTTGACTGGGCTTAGGCTACTATTCCATCTCTCCCAGGCTGCAAGTCCTCCACCTCCCCCAGTGGGTAAAGCTGTCTTCTTGCAAGGCTGGGGAACTGCATTCTGGGCCCTCCCAGGCTTATACATACTTGGTGCTATCCCAGGAGCATCCAGCCTTGACACTGAGCCTGTGTCTGGGATCCCAGGTGGGCAGGACTCCTGGGTCCCTGTGCTCTCAGTGGCTCCCTCGGGTTCTTCTCCTTGCTTCTGTTGCCCTAGGTGATGCTCAACCATCGTCTGGAGCTCTGGCAGCACAGAAAAAGGAGTAAACATTGGATTTGACTGCCTAAAATCTCCCTTAGGGGGTCCTCCCAAATTCAAGAGCCCCACCAAAGGATTTGTGTGGATTGCTGGGTGCTTGAATTTCCAATGCACTGAGGTCTAAATAGGAAGGAACATTGACTGAGCGATAAGGAGAGATGAAAGCAGAAGCATCAATGTCCTTCCCAAGGCAAGAAGGAGAGAAAAAGAGCCTCCAAGTACGTAAGACACTCCTAATGTACTAGGATCTATGCTCTCCCTAGGGACAGGAGAGAAGACTCAATTTGGACTCAAGGAATACAGTACCTTACATGTACTATGTTGATGAGGTCACATGTTATTTATCTGCTATAGTGAGGAGGTGGTATTCAGGCTTGGGCTATGAATCACCCTTTCACCCAGGCCACAAGAGACTCCTTCACATAGCAACAGCTTCTCTCAATAAAGGAAGACCCAGTGACCTCCCAAGGATTCCCTGCAAAGGGTTACTAGATCTACTTCTCAGCTTCAGGCAGAAGGGAAATTGGAAAGAAGATGCCAAACCTTTCATGGTGGGTGTGGTCCTGGTCATCTTCTTCCGTTGCCGTGGAGACATTGACAAAGTGGACTGTGAAATACACAGAGCCTAAATGGGTGCCAGCCCTTCACACCCTCCCCCTCTGCCTTAGCATGCTTTTGAATTAGAGATCAGGGCAGGTCGGTTTCAGGACAAAGAGAAGATACGTGCTTCTTAGCTGTTTCTGCTAGACTGAGCAAGGAGACTGTGCATGTGAGGGAGGTGGGGCATGTGTAGATGCACTCGCACACATCTTTTGGGGGGGCACAGAAGAGGGCATCAGAGGCCTTACTGGTGGGGAACAAGGTTTTTGCTTTGGGTTCTGGGGAGTTTACACAGGGCCTGTATATGCTAAAGTGGATGCTCTCTCTCACTGAGCCACACACCCTGGATCTGGGTGACCGGGTTTGGCTTTTGAGGGCTGAGCTGAGTGAGAGGGGCCAGTTTACCTTGAGAAGTGGGTTGGGGATCCGGTCTTCATCTATCTCTGAGGGAAATAGGAAACAACAACAACAACAACAGCAGCAACAACACAACAACAACAACAACAAAAACAGCAATAAGAGCAGGAAACCCAGGGAGCTCCCAAAGAGCTGAGTTCTTAAGAAGGGGCTCCGTGGTCACCTCCATCCTGAGCTGTCCCAGGAACCTGCTCTTTCTGGATCCCCCTGCACTGCTGCTTGGCTTTGTCAAGACTTAGGCCTGCATCCTGGCCTCAGGCCTTGAGGTATGTGAAGGCAGATTTGGGGTCCTTCTGCTTTTTTCCCCTCCTCCGAAGCATCCAGGTCTCTTTATCCTCCTTTTTACCCCCAAACCAGAGCTTTCACAGGAGCAGGGCTCCCTGAGGGAGAATAGCAAACTTGTTCTGATCAGGCCCGCAGATGTGCATCATTTATGGAAGTTGGAGAGAGACTGGAGACTTGGGTATCCCAGATTTTAGACTAGCTTGGTCATTTCTTTTTCACACCTACCAAGCTCCCTCTTATATTCTCTAAGATTTTGTTCAGTCTCTAGATGACAATGGAGACTCTAGTGACCAGAATCTCATCTGCTCCCTGAGCTGTTTCTAACCTTATCCCCTAGGGACCTGATACTAGATGCTGGAGGCAATCCCTGCCCCTCACAGCTGTCACTGCATTTGGGAGTGTGGGGACAGTGACATCTCGGTTTCTGGAGAAACCTAGAAGGCGGTTGTCACAGCAACCTGCACTTAGTTGAATTCCTGGGGGGCTTAGGAATCAGGTGGTCCCCTTCCCTCCTAGCACAGCCCTGTCTTTCTAAAAGCAAAATAAACCTTGCTGAGACAGCATGTGGTGAATGTCTACTACCCAGAGCTGCCCTTTCCAGCTCTTATAGGGACCCCCTTCTTCTGGGCACTTGTTCTTTGGATTACCTGGGGATGACTGGTCACTGGTCAGCACAAGTGTGGCAGGGGTGGGGCGGCGCCGCCGAATCTGGGTTAGGGGAAGAGGAGGAAGAGGTCAGGTTTACCAGGTACACCACTCAGGCCAATTCTGTAAAGTGCTAGGTTATCTTGGAGTGCTGTTGGCCCATTCTCTTCTTCAAGGGTGAGCTGTTCTTAGGAAGTCAAGAGACCACCTAGGCCATCTACATGTTCCCTTCCTTGTACTGTTTCCCAACTCACTCTTGTCCTATTCCACTTTCCTTTCAGGAGCTTTGTCTACTTTGTGCATCGATTTCTGTTGTCCTTTGGTCCATTCTGGATCAATGGTCAGAAATAACATGAGAGGTCAGAGGACTTTTCCTAGCCTCCTGTCCAGCCCCTAGCCAGACATTAACCTTTTGTGGGCTCATACGTATCTGTAGAAGGCCTCTCTCAGGCTCACTCATCATGAAGGAAGAAAAAGGCTTGCGTACACCTCTCCCCTAGCCACCACAGCTCTTCAACACTAAGGTTTTCTTAGCCTTGGACACACTGGCTTTTTGATTGGTCAGGAAACAGGAGAAGTGTTCCCAATGGAGACAGGACATGGGGAAGGGTCCTGGATAGAATGCTGGCCAGCCCCAAGGGAAATTAGTAGATAAAGCTGATTAGTGGCTAGGGTTCCAACTGAACTTTAGCCAAGCTCCTGCTACTGTTTCTCTTCTTGGCCTCCTGTCTAGTAAGTTGATTATTGCATAATTCTATAGACTGTTGGGATGTGTAGTGTTTTCCTTTTCTGGGGAAGGTAAGGGGTAGAGCACCTACGGCTCTCTCAGGGCATCTGTGGGCAGGTAAAATAACAGCTGTTGAGAAGCAGGAAGGAGTCCAGTGAGGACCCAGATGATCAGGTTTAGATCTGTTCATATCTATCACTTGGCATCATCACCCCTAGCAGTGGTAGGTGGAGGTGACAAGATTGCTAGAAAGCGGGAATACTAGAGAGGACTGTGTGAGCCAAAGAGGGGACTCTTCCCCAAGAAAAGACAGCGTGTATGGAATGGGGCTCTGGGTAACCAGTGGCATCTGTTTTTAGTGACATTTCAAGGTCCCAGTAGAGCCAGACGTGTGTGTGTGTGTGTGTGTGTGTGTGTGTGTGTGTGTGTGTGCGCACATGTTTAAATATTAAATGTGAATTGTCTCTGACTGTTCCTGGCACATGATGCTTTATGTATGTGGGAGTGGGACCACTTCTTTGTGAGGATCTGACTCCTTACTTGCTTTCTGACTAAGTGGGGGTGTGGTGGGATAGTAGTGGGAGTCGGGGTGTCACTGAAGAGGAGTGATGGATTGTGGGATTAGTGGCTTGACATAGCATCTGTACTGAGAGCTCAAGGGGCCCATGACCAAACCATAAGCAGACTTCTATGAAGTTGGACAGGTCCCTTAACAGACTCCCCCCCCCAAAAAAAAAACCCAGGGATTTGAAGCACCCGAGTCCTTGAGAACCATGATATTGTCAGGAGGGAGGAAAGCCAGACTTCCAGAGTTCTAGGTGCCCAACAGAGAGGTCTCTTTTCTGTTTCTGCCCCCTACCTCTCCTTCCTCTCAAGGACATATGAAGGTTGTGGGGACATCAGCAGCCACCACCCCAACTCTGCTGTTCACTTAGCTTCCCACTCGCTTCCCACCCCCACCCATGGATGCTGGGGTAGAGCTCCTGCTATGCTTAGAGAAAGGGCTGGGGCCAACTTTTAGGTCCAGGAGACAGATTTCTGCAGACTAGAGAAGACTGGGCAGAGGCCTAGCTCTGCCTACTTTGACTCCCTAACACTGCCATGCGCCCCCGTGGGCTCCTTTGCCCCCAGCGCTGTGGGAGCTAGCCTCCCCTCCTCCCTCCCACCTCAACACCAAACAGAAGCTGGTGTCAGGTCTTGTCTACCAGTGCCAGGCAGCTCTACCCCCTACAGTTCCCACTCCTGGGCCTCTTTTCTTGGGGCAGAAGCCATTTTAGCTGATCTCTCAGGGCATAGGCCTATTCTCTAATCCCATAGAAAACACTCCCCATTCTTCCCCTTTCAGGTGCAGGAGTTCTCAGTAGATCCTCTCCAGCCACACCTTACAGCTCTGGAGATGCGGGAGGCCAGGCTACCTGGCCCTCACTGGCTCTGAAAAGAAGAAGTTTCAAAGAGCACATGCCCTGGCTCTTTTCATCCACACCCAGTTCTATCAACACTCTCTTGTCCATCCCTAGAGATCTGAGTCTCTCTGGTGGGTCGCTTGGCAGTGAGTAGCTAAAGGTAGGAGCCCCACCCTGGAGAGAGCTGGATGTTCTTGTGGAGTTGGTCTCCACATGGCTAGGGAATTTGAAAAGAGACAGGCTGCAGGTGAGTAGCCCTTTCCATACGCTCACTGACGCTGAGACACACTGCTCACTCACACACGCTCACTCACACACTGCCGCCTCTGCCAGGCTGCTCTGAGCTAAAAATAGGCCAGGCCAGGAGGCTGGGCCAGGGCCCTGCACTCCCACCCGGTGAGCCAAGCTTTCTTAGTGGCTTGCTCGTGGCTAAGCTTGGACCCCAGCCCTGGATGCTCTAGTCCCTCCCTCAGCTCCCCCCGCACTGAGCCACGCATTTCATCCCACACCCTACTCCAAAGGGCAGGAGTTAGACCCAGGACCCACGTGCTCCGACTAGCAGAAGGGAACAAACATCAGCTTGCAGACCCCCCCCCCCCCGCCCTTGCCCCAAAGCTCCTCATCCTCATCCTCATCGCAATCCTCATCCCTCAGGTGCCACACACAGAGCCCAGGTGCGGATGAGTCGGAGGGGCGGAGCTGCTGTCTCTTCTTCCCACTTGCCGCCCCCCGGCTTATGCTCCCTCCCCGCTGTACCCTTTAGATCAGTGCAGACATCTAGCAGGGAAACTCCGGGGTGGGGGAATTGACTGAGAGTGAGGGGTACGCAAGGTCACCAGCGGGGGAAGGGTCGTGTCCCCAAGTCAGGGCAGGGAGTGAAAGGCGCTCTTGGAGACACCCTGCACAGAGACCCGCACTGATGAGGAGACGTGGTTCTGCTGTTGGGGGAGGGGATGGAGACCCCCATAAACTGGGCCAGTGCGTCCCCAAAGGGGTGCGGTACCTGCCTGGGGCTGGGGGCGAGGCAAGGATTCAGGTTCCACGTCCCAATCCCTAGTCCTTCGCTGAGTCCCGCTGCCCCACCCTGCCCATACCTGCTCGGCCGCCTCGGGATCCAGGTGCGGTTCCAGCAACGGGACCGTGAACTGGATCTTCCGTGGGCTGTTATCCGGCTCCATGGCTTGGAGCCCTGCGGCGGCTGGACTTGGGCTGGGGCGGGCGCTCTCTCTCTCCGTTGCGCTCCGGCCCCGGCCCCGGCCCCAGCCCGGCTCTCAGCTCGCAGCTCCCGGCTCGGCGCGCCCCACTCGGCCCGAGGACTGTGCAGCTGCGGATTGGCTCTGCACCGCCCCTCCCGGCCCCCTCCTCCCCAAGTCAGAAGCCTTAACCCCGTCGTGGCCGCACTGGCGGCTGTGCGGGTCTCCGCCCCTCCCGCTGGAGAGCCAGACCGGGGCGGGTTGCTGTCCTAGTCCATTGGTAGGCGGGTATCCAGGTATCCTAGAATTTTGGGCAGGGGGTGGATGTGAAAAGAGGCTATCAGGAACTTCTTCAAGCTGGGGCAGGTTTCAGGGTCTGGGAAAGTGGAAGGGTGCAGCCTAAGAGGAAAATTGTATTTATGATGTAAAGGAGATTTCACAAAGAGAAGAGGTAGAAAGGGAATTTAGGTACACAGCAGGAGATAATACGGTTACACTAAGAGAGGACTTTCATTAGAGGAAAATACTAGCAATGAAAACTTGGAGGGCAGGTACGGGCTTTGGATACTGTCCAGTCCAGGGAATGCTCCAGACAGGGGAAGGAGAAGAAAGCCTAGGAGGGTCTCAAGAGTGTGACTGGAATGAGAATGGCCCAAGGGCCTGGGGAGAGAGAGGGCCATTTAAGGTAAAGAAGGAGCCATGGGGGTGAAAGCCAATCCTGCTTGTGAAATAGATTTCACTCTCTGCTTGCTACGTTGTGGGGCTGTAAAGTAGGTGAAAGGCTTGCAAGAGGAGCATGGGGATGTGGTAGGGGGATGGAGAGGGATTCCCCCCTGTTGGGGAGGCCTGTTTACAGATGACTGGTGTCCACTTTCACTGTTGGCAGAAAATGAAAATGCTTGCTGTGACTGGAGGCATGGAAGTTAGACTATGAGAAGAACTTTCTGGGTTGGTATGGGACCAACATGCCACTCAGTGCTAACCAATGAAGGTGACAGGATATTCATAGACCCTGGAGTGCCCTGTGCTAGGGTGGGGGTCATTGGACAGAGAGAGGTGGGTGTCGGGCATTGGGGAGGGGCCCCTGATGGGGGACTGAGACAGAGAATGAGAAAGCCTGCAGTGTTGGAGGAGGCCCATGGCAGGGCCAGGAGATTAGTTTCTTTCTAATCTTAAACTGAACAGAGGGCAGGGTCCATGCAGGTTTAGGCCTGACTCCAGGAGAATAGAGCCTTGATCATCCCCACCCCACCCTCATCCTAGGGGGCAGCTTTAACACTCAAGCTGGAAAGCCTCTGGTTGGCTTTCCAAGGCCCCTTCCCCTCTTTCCTCCAAAAATAGCCCCCCCTCCCCCCAGGGATCTCTTTACACAGCAAGCAGGCTCAGCTTTCTCCTGGGCAAGGCCAGATTGCAACCACTCAGCAGCCCTGAAGGTTCTAGCCAGTGGGCCCTCTATTTGCTGTCCATTGTAGCATTGAGACTCTGAGATGCTCCCCCCACCCCTTTTGGAGCCCTTTTGCTCTGTTTGGGTAGTGGGCAGATGTTCGATTGCTGGGGCTTCTCAATGTCCCTGGGTGCTAATGTGTGTGCCCCTACATCTCAGGGGAGGGGTGCAGGAAGAGGTGGTTAAACTCCCTAACTTGGGAGACAGGGCATGGTGTACCTTAGGGTTTACTCATTGTTTCCTCTTTCTCTTTGCTTCTCCCTCTGTTAGGGGCTCTATGTCCTCTAAAAGAGAGCCATTCTCTGTGCCCTTGTCCTGGACTAAAGGACCTTAAGGCATAATCTCCACCCCCCATGTCCTGTCAGAATCTCCATGCCTCATAGCTGACAATCTGAGGGTGAGGGTTCCTCTGTCTGGGCTCTTAAGAGACTCCACTTTCATGAGGTGACAAATTCTTCCATGTTCCTTTCTTTCCCTTATATCTTGGTGCCTTTCTCATCTCGACCCCCAGATTCTGACTTCCCTTGATCTGAAAGTTCCAGGCTAGGGCCAAGAGAGGCTCAGTGGAAATGAGAAAAAGAGTTCTGGGAACATCAGTATATAGGGGACCCCGGGGGAGGTGGTAGTCAGAGATAGTCAAAGGAAAGAGAGAGCTCTCTGGCTACAACAAGGATGAGGGCTGCCTGGCAGGAGGGAGGTGGATGGGCCCCAGCACAGCTCCTGTAGGCAAGTGGAGTGGTGACTGTGAAGGTGCGTGCATGTTGCTTTGACCTTTATTTGTGCGCTGAGCTGAGTAACTGTGAGCGAGCACCTGCTAGGTATGTAGGAAGCAATGTGGAGTTGTAGAGAGCCTGTGCCTGCCTGGATAGGGCTCCTAGTTTAGGAGGACTGAGTCTGTCTTCTCTGCTCACATGTGTCTAAATGAAGTGGTATATTGTCCCCCACCCCCACCCAGTAGCAGAATCATAGCTACTCCAAAGCATACTTGTGGTTCATGAATATTTAAGGTTACAGGGATGTGACATGGTGATGACATCATCTAATGGCCTACTCTACCTTCCAGGCTAATGGACTGCACCTTGTTTTTGCTGATTTACCCTCCTTGTTCCACTAACCTTAGTGTTAATTTTACTAATCCTCACAACCAAGCCTAAGGGCATGTGACCAGGGTGTTGTAGAGAGACCTGGGATTTAGGAGGTCAGGTTCAAAACTTCTCTCTGCTACCAATACCCTTGGAGGCTTTGGGATCACCCTGTTCCCCTACAGGAGGTTGAGGCAGTCTGAAGATGTTTTTCTGTTTTAATGTCTGTTGAGAACCCAAGCCTCAGCCAGGAAGTCACAGGGTCAGTCTGACAACACAGAGCACCTTGCCTCTAGCTTCCAGCCTGCTCAGGTGGCAGAGTGCACTCCTGGGATGCATGGTACCGGCACATTGTCTACACAGTTGTTTGTACACGTTTACTCACACAGTTCTGCAGAGGAAAGACTTGCTGCTGCTTTTAACCCCCAAAGAAGCAACAAGCCCATCTGCATGGTTCCTCAGGAAGCCATATGCTCCTCGTAGGTACTGCTATTTGTTAAGCCTTTTTAGAACCTCTTTTGGAATTATTTCAGAGCTTGTGGCATCCTTACTGTGACTTCTGATCTCTAGAGTGACTTTGCTTTTTTGAAAAATTCCAGAGTTGTTAGGGATCGAGATCTGTGAAGTAGGGAGGTTAGAGAGAGGGGTGGGTACTGTAAGTATTCCTGGCACTCCATGTGGTTGAGTCAACATGGCTCCGGTGGGATGCACCTTGTACGGAGGCACGCCCCTAAACGTGACTACGTAAACCCATACACACCCTTTCTCTTAAAAAGAGACGCCATGTTATGATCGATCTCTCTTCCCGTCCTGCTTCTGTGCTTCTGTACCTGCCTAAATAAACCCTGGTGTGGCCTTGATAGCATGAGTGTGTGTCTCTTCGCTCGTGGGAAACCAACAGGTACCTTTCCTGAGACTTCTGCAGGCTTCCAAAGCTGGTCTAGAAGATCTCTTCACTGGAGATATTTTCAGAACCTTTTGGAGACCCCAGAAGCCCCACTGATGTGGATGCACATTCTCTGCAGTGAGCTGGAAGAGAGCTTCAAAAGGCCCATTTGCCTGTGAAAAAGCCTATCAATGCAATTGTGCCAGGTTCTGTGGCAGCCTTGCAGCTGGTACTCTTGGGAACAGGACTGGCACTTATTTTCATTCAGCTTACTCTCTTCCAAAGTGCTTTACTTTTCCACCAACCACAGCTACCAGTAGTTGAGGTGGAAGAAACTTATGAGCAGTCATCCAAGCACTTGGGCTAGAGGCCAGAAACACTTGACCTAGGGACTGGCATCATGCCAGCCCTTGCTGCAGTAAGGTAGATGAGGGACCAATGGCAGGGCTTGACCCAGATGACCTACTGAGATACATGGGTACCCAGATGTTCTTCAGTAAAAGACCAATCCATAGGTAGCTACTAACCCCAACGTTCTTACAGGTTGAACTGTTTATTTCAACAAACATTTACACATGCCGGGCACTAAGCTAAGTGCGGCAGGTATAGCGAACTCAAAACAGATTCAGCATCTGTTTCTGGATCTCATTCAGTCTAAGTGCCAGCTGATGATGGTGGCCGATACTACCAGTCTAGAGTGTCTCAGAAATAGAGGAACAAGATGCTGTAATTCCCAGGAGAGTCAGAGAGAGAGGGAGAGGGAGAGAGGGGGGGGAGGGAGGGAGAGAGGTCAGCAAGCATAACCTTGGGCTTCTCATACTCACCTAGGTTCAAATCCCAGTTCTATCACTTAGTGTCTGTGGCCTTAATCAAGTTGCTTAGCTTCTCAAACTCTATTTCCTCAGCCTTAAAACTGGCTTAACAAGAAGGAATCCTGTTATATAGAGAGAAGATCGATTGGGCTTATGTTGTCCCCAAATGGGTTACATCTATTATATGCTTGCAAATGTTTTCTCATTTGGTGTTTTCCAAAGTAGGATAGATAAAAGGGCTATTGATGCTTTCAGAACTTGGGGTGGGGGGATATGCCTGGAGTACATTTTAGCCTCTTTTTGGTCAGGTCCTGCTTCTCCCCATGCTTGTGAGATCAGCTGTTCCTAACGTCCATCCAGCTGTGTCCTCATCAGCATGGGTGATCATCATACCCTACTAATTAACCCCCCTCCCCGTTAATGATTAAATCTAATGACTTTGACTTGGAGGTGTGATGATGGAAAATTTTCTAGCCACAGGACCAGATGAGGGTAGGTTACCAGGAGTGGGGAGGCCAAGGCCCCCTGGGCTCTGGTGTGTTATTGTAGGTGGCTGGGGGAACAGATGCCAGCTTTCTTTCCTCTTGAGGCTCTCAGCAGGGGAGGCTGGTTGCAGGAGGGGTCATTTGAAAGTTATAGCTTGGCAGAGAGCTTTGAGTCCTAATCCTGCTCTGATTCCTTTCTCCATCTATCACTGCTGTGGCTGCAGGGACCTGGTTCCATGGTTTCCTCGAGCATGAGTGGTAGTGTACAACTGGCAGGGAGCTTACAATGATAGCAATTCATCCTCATTTTTGAACTCTAGAGGTTCTAGGTTAAGGAGCTGGCAGTAGAAAAGAGTGCCTCCCATCTTTTCTGGCTACTTCTAGATGTTTTTTGGCTTGTGGCAGCAGAGTTTCAATTTCTGCATCTATCTTCATGTGTCTTCCTTCCCTCTTGTGTGTCTCTCTTCCATGCCAGTTCAAAGCAGTTTAATCTGGACACCCCTCACCAATGACAACATCAGAAATCCAGTTCCCTTCTGAGGTTCTAGGGGAACATGCATTTTGTAGCTTGTAGCAACTGGTGAGAAGGTCTCACAGGACACAAGCTGGTCAGTATCTGGACAGCTATCCTAGATACTATGTCTGTGCTCAGGATGGCCCAGGAGGTCAGTGACACTGGATCTTCTCTCTTCTGTCCCTAGAAGTGCTCAGGACTGTGATGGGGTTGGGCGAGGTCTATGGGTCTTGAAGGGGTAAAGAATAGAAGGGTGGAAGCAGGGAGTTCCTCAGCAACCAAGATCCTTTTGCCCCATTGCACAGGGCCTGAGACAGGCCTATGAAAAGCTCCGCTCCCAGGGTCTCAGACTCATTCTCACCTTGCCAGACAAACTGAGAGCCCAAGTTTCTCACAGCTGTTCTTCCAGGTGGCAGTTACTCATCCTCTCTCTTCCTCTAAGCTTGTTAGCACCCAGACTCCAGAGCATGCTCTTCCCAGGGACCACATGTAGCGCTAGGGAAAATGGGTGTGAGTGTCCCGTGAGGTCTAGGGTAAAGGGTGAGGAAATGAATGGGACTGGGAATGCAGTTTTCTTCCTCACAAATGCTCCAATTCTCTTATGGAGATGACTTCTTTTTTTTTAACTTTATTTATTTATTTGCCTTGGTGTTTGCCTGGAACTGGAATTAGACAGTTGTTAGCTGCCATGTGGGTGCTGGGAATCGAACCCGGGTCCTCTGGAAGAGCAGATGGTGCTCTTAACCGCTGAGCCATCTCTCCAGCCCCTGGAGATGACTTCTTAATAGTCTTGATCTGGCCCAGACACCCAGGGAATTCTTTAAATTCCCTTTAACTATCTATGTGATGATTTGTTCCTTTCTTTAACATCTTTGACAACAGTATTTTGTTGCCTGTGATGACTGATCTTGATTGCAACCTTGGCTGCATTGTGAACATCTCAAGGTGTGTCTGTGAGGGGCCTTGATGGGTTCAAAATGTGAATAGAGGGCCTGGAGAGATGGCTCAGTGGTTAGGAGCACCTGTTGCTCTTTCAGAGGACATGGGTTTGATTCACAGTACCCACATAGCAGCTCACTACCATTTGTAACTTCAGTTCAAAGAAATATGATGCCCTCTCCTGGTATCTGTGGTTTTTAGACATGTGTGTGATGCACAGACATAAATGCAGGCAGATACTCATACACATAAAATAAAAATAAATGTGTCTAAAAATATATGAATAGACTATTGGAAAGTGATAAAGCTTGGAGGGTAGGGCCTGGTCAGGGTAGGTCCCTGTAGCATGCCCTTGGGGGCTACATGTTGCGCTGGCCCCTCCTTCTGTTCCCTGTCTACAAGCTCCTGCTAATATGCTGTTTCACCTCACCAGGCTCAGAATCAGTGATGAAACCTTAGGGAAAAAATCACTTAAATTATTTCTAACAGGCATTTTGTTATAGTTATACAAAGTCTGCCTAATACAGTGACAAGCTGAAGTTTTAATTTTAATTTTCTTTTACAAAAGCACCTGAGGTTGCTCCCATTCTGTCTGGAGAGAGGGCTGGCAGATTCTAAGTGTTCAGCAACTCTCAAAGAATAAAGTAAAAGAGCCAAGAGATGGAATGACCAGCAGAGGGCAGCAGTTTCAAACCCAATTTCCTTCTTAGGAATTCTTGAAAATATACATATACATTTTGAGACAAAATTTCATTGTATTGTGTAGCCCTGGATGTTTTGAATCTCACTCTGTAGACTAGGTTAGCCTTGAACTCACAGAGATCTGCCTGTCAATGTGTCCCAAGTGCTGGTGTAAAGGCATGTACCACCACTGTCTGACTTGCATTATATTTTAAAAAAATAATTAAAATTGTTTTTTTGTGATTCTAATTACAAAATTTCCCCTTCCCTTTTCTTCCTCCAGTACCTTCCATGTATCTTCTTGCTGTCATTTAAATTTATGACCTCTTTTTCTTTAATTGTTGTTATATATACATATATATAACATATGTACATATGTAATGCATAAATACAATCTGATAAGTCTGTATAATGTTATGTACTGACTGGTTTTGTGTGTCAACTTCACACAAGTTAGTGTCATCAGAGAAAGGGTCCTCACTTGAGGAAATGGCTTGATGAGATTCAGCTGTAAAGCATTTTCATATTTAGTGATCAATGGGGAAGCACAGCCCATAGTGGGTAGTGCTATCCCTACGCTACTGGTCCTGGATTCTATAAGAAGGTGAACTGAGCAAGCCAGGAGAAGCAAGCTGGTAAACAGCTCCCCTCCATTGCCTCTGCATTAGCTCCTGCCCTTTTGGAGTTTCTGTCCTGACTTCCTTCAGTGATGAACAGCAATACTGAAGAGTAAGTCAAATAAACTCTTTCCTCTTCAACTTTTGTTTTGGTCATGGTGTTTTGTTGTAGCAATAGAAACACCAAGACATGTATGTATATGTTTGTAGAGCTGACTGACCATTGTCTTAAATAACCAGTTGGTGTACTCTTCTCTGGGGAAGACCATCCATCTCTTCCACTCTCAGTATTCCTTAGTTGCCTGTAGTTTTTTGCCTAGGGTAGAGGCCTTGGGGGTTTCCCCCCTTTCATGTTAGTTAGCATGTCTATTGGTGTCATCCTTGCTTTGGACACTTTTAGGCAGCCATGTTGATGAGACTTCATGGTTGTAGTTTCCCTGACATTTCTGGGAGACACAATCTCACAGCAAACTTCTGTTCCTCAGGGTCTTACAAACTTTCTGTCCCTACTCCCTTCCAAATGTTCCCTGAACCTTAGGTGTAGAAGACCAACCAGTTAGGGCTGGGCTCCACAGCTCAGCACTTTGATCAGTTGTGATTTTCTAAAATGGCTCCATCTGTTGCAGAGGGGTGAGAACTTCACTCATCCAATGGTATAAAGATATATAATTAAAGTCAAGTTATGGATTATCCTGCTTTAGTCAAACGATGAGTCTAGGTTCTCCTCTAAGATCTGTTACTTCCATAGCCCTGAGGAGCTGGCTAGATTTTCAGTGATAGGCATGACTTCCCTCTTGTTGAGTGAGGGAATTACATCGTTTTATCCACTCTCAGGAGGCCAGGTACCCCCAGGGGTGGAGGCTCAATTCTTTTGAAGTCTCAGCAAGTTTCCTGATGTTTCCAAAGTCTAAACACACTTCTTCCATTTGAAGTATCTAAAGTGAATCAGTCCACATTAGACCCTAAGAGCTACTTACTAAGCACTCACATTGTGCAGAGGTGGAAGGTACTGCTAGAGCCCTAGAGAAGCTAGTCTGGGGAAGGAGCTTTGGGAGCAGACAATGACAACCACAGCAGTGACTGCCATGTTGGGGTCAGAAAGAAGAGATCTGAGAACCCAGAGGAAGGAGCAGCTAAAGAAACTATTAGTCTGATGAGGAAGTCAAACGGGAGTTTTCCTTTCTTTTTCTTTTTTTGAATGAGTAGAGTTTTGGGGTAGACGAACGTGAGAATAAGAGCAGATTTGTGGTGGTTTGAAAGTAAATGGTCCCCAAAGGGGACTGGCATGTTTGGGAGGTGGGGCCTTGTTGGAGTAGGTATGGTCTTGTTGGAGAAAGTGTGTATCACGGAGGGGGTGGGCTTTGAGGTCTCTTTTCTTATGCTTTAGTCAGCGTGACAGTCAGTCCACTTCCTGCTGCTTTCTTATCAAGATGTAGCTAGCACCATGTCTGCCTGCATGCTGCCATGCTCCCATCATGATGATAATGGACTGAACCTCTGAAACTGCAATTCACCATTTCAATTAAATATTTTCTTTGTAAGAGTTGCCATGGTCATTGGGTCTTTTCACAGAAATTAAAAACAACAACAACAATTCCCCCCCAACCAAACCCTAAGACAGGGGTAGACTGAGATGAGAAAGAAGGAAATGTAACAAGGGGGTTGAAGGAGAAAGACAAAAGCTGTGGTGTCGCTGGAGCTGGGCTGAGGGCTGGGGAGAGACTGGGTGCAGCGGGGAAGCTGTTGGAAGCTGTCTTCCAGTGTCAGGGAAGAGGATGTGAGGCAAGGGTTTTATTGAACTTGGATGTTACTGTGGAGGATTGGAGCTTAAGAATCCCAGAGAAGAAATCTTGAGATTTGATGTTAATGGGCAGAGAGGGATACTCAGCTTTAGGAACTAGATTATAAATAAAAGGAGTGAGTTTAGACCTTACACTGGCTCTGGGGCAATCCTGATTCTGCTGGTAACAGAGTGATCCTGGGGTGGTGATTTGCTTTTTTGAATTGTCTTTATCTGTTGAATAATAGTTTCAACATTATTCAAGGATAATACTTTCTACATCCTAGGGTTGTTGCAGACATTGAGTGAGATAAGGCCCACAAAATTCTCAACACTGGTCTTTTAAGAGTTTGACAAATGGAACACTTAACTATTCAAATGATAATTATCTTTAGATATTTCAAGGATTGTCACATAAAACTAGAATCAACTCTTCTGTGCTTTCTACTAGACTGAATCAGTTATGCAAGTTAGGAGAGGGGCTCAGCATGGCTGAGAGGAAGGTTTGCTCACTGGAACTACAGAGCCCGGAGGATCCTACCTGTGCTGAAGAGATCTTTAACTGGAAGTGCCCAAGCAGAAGCTGGGTGGTAGGAGAGGGAGGGGAGCTCCTTTTAACTTAATGATTTGGGATCCTGGGTGTTTCTGAAACTTTGGTGGATAGGTAAAAGATGCTGTGAATCCACTGAAAAAAGAGGGATCCTGAGACTGGGAGAGGAGCCAGCAGGAGGCAGAATCTTTGCTTTGCTAGTCTAGGGCCATGTCATATAAAGCCCTAGCTGTGCTTTCTCTCCAGATCAGTGCAAAGTCCTGCCATAGTGCAACTCTATAGGGGCTGTTCTGTCTTTCCTCCTGACACACACTTGTTGGAAATCCATATTCTACAACAAAAGTTTGGGAATGGGAGAAAGACCATATGCTTTTATAAAATTCACCCATACATACACACACATTGAAAAGCCCTCCTGAAACATAACTTCAGGCTTCCTCACTAGGGCTGAACTTCAGATTCTACATCAGATTCTATGGGCACGAGACTTTCTTTTTTCCACATCTTTTCTCTAACTCTTCAGAGGCCAGAAGTGGAGACCAAGGGCCTTCTCAGTCCTTCCCAGTGTCCTTTTCTTCCCAGCCACTCTGAGAGGCCATTATTTGCCATCTTTCTATTTTTTTATTAATTATTTAAAAAATCTATTTTACATATTGACCACAGTTTTCCCTGACTCCTCGTCTCCTATTTTCCCACCCCCCTTCCTATCTACCCCCTCCCAGTCCATTCTTCTTCTGTTGTCTCCATTCTGGAAGGGGCAGGCCTCCATGACCTGAACAAAGCATGGCACATCAAGTTGATCTGCCATCCTTCTTTATGCCCACTTTCACCAAAGGAGAGAACCTTGTCCCTTCCTCAATTGCATGTCCATGGTATACAGACATACATGCAGGGAATGCCCATATGCAAAAACAACTGATGTGGACAAGAGACTTGAGCTGGAAAGATGCTGATGTGTTTACAGACCTCAAAGGATGCTATCATGGGTAGAATATATTTCTGAGGAGAGAGTAGAAATACTCTCTGAATTAGTGGACTTTAAAGTCTCTTCTGTTTCTTGCTTGTTGGGAAAGTAGCAATTCACTTACTTATTTCACTTATGAATTCAATTCAACTTAATCCATTGGACTCCAGCTGTTCCATATAATCACTATTCAGGATACAGGAGGGAAGTAGTGAGTAGGAGCAATCAGTTAGTTCCTAGGTTCCCTGGGAACTGAGATATGGATGAGTTCCAATGGAACAGATATTTCCATGTGGAAAAAATTGTATACTAACTAGTAAACAAATATACAAATGAGATGATTTCAAAGCATATTAAGTTCAGTGGTGGCAGATAATCATGTGATGATGAAAGAATCTGGTGAGTTGGTGATTAATAAGATAGCCAGGGGGGCTTTCCTTAAAAGCATAGCATTTGAGCTAAGGCCTGAAAGATGAAAGGGTGGCTGATGTGGGATGTTTTTCTGTATACTGTGAATTACCATTGGATAATAAAGGAACTATTTTGGCTTATGGCAAAGCAGCTTAGAGATAAGTGGGAAACCTGAACAAAGATAAAGGGGAAGAAGGGTGGAGTCAGAGGGAGTCACTATGAACTGCTGTCCAAGGAAGTAAGATATAAAGAAACAGGTTAGCCATGAGCAACATGGAAATACATAAATTAATGGAAGTGGGTTGAGTTAAATTGTAAGAGCTAGCTGATAATGAGCCTGAGCCACAAGCCAAACAGCTTATAATTAATATAAACTTTTGTGCGATTATTTAGAGCTAAATGGCTGTTCATTTGATTATAAGGGAAGCCAAGTCTAGACAACAACTTCACTATTGGTTGAAGACCTAGCCAAGGACATCCTGTGAGTTCTTGTAGGTTACCCTAGCACCTGGTCTTTTTCCAATCCACATTGGCTTCCTCTACTAAGATCTCCATCTCTTTTTTTTTCTTCCTCCTTGTTGCTCCTCTCACTCAATCATCTCCTTCTCTCAAGATTTGTTCCCACACCTTCTTGGTTGTGACCCCTTATGCTCCCAATTATCTAGGAATATCTTCTCTATTTTCTCTTCCTAGGGGAAACCCTGGATGTCTCTCTTAAGTTCCTTCTGATCCCAAGCTTTTTAGTGGTTGTGGTTTACAGCTTGGGTGTTCTTTGCTTTTTTCCTAAAGTCCACCAATGAGTGAGTACATCCTGTACTTATCTTTCTGGGTTTGTGATACCTTGCTCAGGAAGATATTCTCCAAATACATCCAGTTGCCTGCAAATTTTAGGATGTCTTTTTTTTTTTTTTTCTGTTCAGTAGTACTCCAGTGTGTAGATGTACCACAGTTTGTTAATCTGTTCATCAGTTGAGGGGCATCTAGGTTGTTTCCAGGTTCTTGTAGAAACACTATTTTGGGTTGTATTAAATGATACTTAAAGCCAAATATCTGAGGGAGGTTGAAACATCAGAGAGAGAGTATTACAGTTAATTTTTATTAAACTGTCTTGTAACTATTTTAGTTTTATTTTTGGTCTCTTTTGCCTGTGCTTCTGTCAGTTGTTTCTGTTGGGTTTTTATGAGTGTTTATATACCCTATCCCATCTGGGTTAGGATCAAAGGCATGTAGCCTTGAACTCACAGAAACAGAAGAAATTCTGTCTCTGGAGTTACGGGATTAAGGGTGTAGGTCATTACTCCCAGCTTTCCCTGTGCTGGGGTTAAAGGTGTGTGTGATGGACTCTTAGCTGTTTATCTTTGTATTTAAGGATCAATAATTTTTTGAGCTATCTGCCTAGGATTTGACTGTGTTGCCTCTGATATTTCAGGATTTATTAAATATCTAACAAATATCCACAGGTTCTTGCTGTTATGAACAATGCTGCTATGAACATAGTTGAGCTAATGCCTTTGGGGAAAGAATGTGCATCTTTAGGGTATATGCCCAATAGTGGTATTGTTGGGTCCTTAGGGAGATTGATTCCCAGTTTTCTGAGGACCTGCCATACTTCATTCCATAGTGGCTGAACAAGTTTGCATTCCTACCAACAACGAATGTTCCTTTTGCTCTGTATCCTCTTCAGCATAGGCTGGTTTATTGATACAAATTTAAGGTCAATTTTGTGTATATATGTAGTAAGAGTTTCAGGCCCCACCTAGCCCTTTAGGTCAGACCCCCTCACAACTGCTTAGTCCCCCAAAATGACTCAGATGCTTATATTAATTACATGCTGTTCAGCATATGTCTCAGGCTTATTGCTAGCTAGTTCTCACATCTTAAACCATTTCTATTAATCTATTTTGCCATGTGGTTTGTGACTTACCTATTTCTTTTCATCTTGCTTCTTTGACAGCTGGGTCACATCTCTTTTGACTCCAGCCTTCTTCCCCTTTGTCAGATTTCCCACTTATTTCTAGGATGCCCTGCCATAGGCCAAAACAACCCCTTTATTAACCAATGATATTCACAGCATACAGAAAGACATCCCACATCAGTATATATATATATATATATATATATATATATATATATATTTATATTTTTTTGTTTAAGGTATTATGTTCATGTAACTCACTTAAAATTGTAACATGTAATTAAATACAGATTAATAGTCATCTATAATAATAAAACTTATAGTCATGTTAGTAAGAACTTAGAATTTTCTGGACAGTGAGTCATGTCTGATCCTAGTAGCACCAATATATTTCAAGAGGATGATGAGCATAGAAGAAACTATATGGAATTTACTTTCCTTGTGCCAAGTTGGCCACTGGGTAAGAGGCTGTTCTTGCCTTGACTGCTTGACAGTATCCTGCATAAATGGACATGCAGGATCTATAGGAAAGTGACCTCTGGAATTTTGCCAGAACAAGCTGAGATGTCCTTTAGATTCCTGCAGAGACTGCCAGATATTCTGCAGGACACAGGGAGAAGTGACTGATGAACTATGCCAAAATCAGTAGAGCAGTCCTTCAAATTTCCTGCTTCACTGAAAAGTCAGCCAGAGACTGTAGGCTGAAGATTGATGCACCAATGTTACAAAGGAAATTTCGGTGACTGTCCAGGTAGCCAGATGTCTCTGTCATTTCTAGAATTTGGAGGATGATTGCAATGTTTCCTCAGGTAATATTATATCCTTCTCTGGTCTTTGATGGAGTTAAAGATTAGTTATAATTATAGTTTTCCTTAGTTATGATAAAAGGTAAATTGGATACAAAATTTTGGACTCACAAGGATAAGGTAGATGATAAAATAGTTTCTTTAATTTTGCTAAACACTAATAGACTAGATATTGTAACTGTAATTTTTGCTTGATAGCTGTTTCATTATATGTAATTTTGCTATGATAAAATTGAAACTTTCCTTTTTGATTAGACAGAAAAGGGGAAGTGATTTGAAATGCCTTTTTTTATGTTGTGAATTACCATTGGATAATAAAGGAACTATTTTGGCTTATGGCAAAGCAGCTTAGAGATAGGCGGAAAATCTGAACAAAGATAAAGGGGAAGAAGGGTGGAGTCAGAGGGAGTCACTTCAAACTGCTGCCCAAAGAAGCAAGATATAAAAAACATAGGTAAGCCATGAGCCACATGGAAATACATAGATTAGTGAAAGTGAGTTGAGTTAAATTGTAAGAGCTAGCGAGTAATGAGCCTGAGCCATACGTCAAATAGCCTGTAATTAGTATAAGCCTTTGTGTGATTATTTAGATATGAGCCATGTGGAACTGCAGGTCTAAACCTTGGGTCAGATGGGCCAGAAAGTTCAGGCTACAGGTGGCAGGTATGCAAACAGCAGTAAGGATGTTATGGAAAGCAACTATGCTCACCACTGTACCATCAACACTGCTTATAGGCTGGAGAAAAGGCCTAGTGATTAAGAGAACTGGCTGATCTTCCCGAGGATCTGGGTTCAACTCCCAGCACCCACATGATAGTTCACAACCATCTGTAACTCCAGTCCCAAGGATATAATGCCTTCTTCTGACTTCCAAGAACTCTGCATGCACATAATACATAGGCATACATATGGGGAATACCCTTATGCACATCAAAATTAAAAAGAATGATATGAACAAGAGACTTGAGCTGAAAAAATGCTTAGGTGTCTACCAACCACAAAGGATGTTAGCATGGGTAAAATATATTTCTTAGGAACGTGGAAACAGAGGAGGCTGAGAGCCAGAGCATGCCTAGTAAAGAATTTGCATTTTATCTGAACTGCAAGTGGGTATCACCCAAGGATTTTAATTAACAAGCTGTTTGATATGATCTTATATGTACTTTGACAATACTGCTTGTTAAATACTGAATGGAGGATGTATTAGAAGAGGAAAAGTGGAAGTAGAGGCTTTAGGCTAGACGGGAAACCCTGGTATGAAACTGAGGGAAAGGCAGGAATCATGACAGATTCCTCAGTATGCAGCTTGGTGATGGGGTGGTGATATTTAGTGAAATGGGAGTATGAGGTGCATAAGGATATTAAGTTCAGAAGTAGTAATGAGGTCATGATACCATGAAATAAGACTATAAGTTAAGCAGAGGTAAGATAGCAGCTTCATAAAGCCCAAGACTTAATCTTATGAATCTTTTAAAATATTTTTAACACATTAATCATTTTACAGTCTGCATTTTGATTACTCATCCCAACTTCTTCTCTTAACTCTCTCAGATATAGCTGCCTCTGTCAGCTACTAACTTTGTGTTCTCATTAAAAGATGTAATAATCCATTAACTCCATATTTTCCACCAACTCCAGTTCATGTTCTTCATATACTTATGAATTTTCTCCCAATATGTGTCCCAAGATGAGTGTTCCAACTTTTTCTCAACTCAGGTGGGTGAAGGGTTTAAAAAAATAGGAAAATAAATTTCTTTTCTGTCAAGGGAACAAATTATAACATGCTTGTATTAAGTTATTTTTCTTATTGCTGTGACCAAATAAATACCCAAAGAGGAACAACTCAAGGGGACCTAGGAGCTTGCTCAGTTAGTAGTAAAGTGCTTGTTGAGCAAACATGAGCTTAATCCCCAGCACTCATGTAAAAATCCAGGTGTGTTGATGCTGAGGAGGATGAAATAGGAACACCCTTGTACTCATTGGCCAGCTAGCCTAGCAAAATACGTAAGCCCTAGGTCCCAGTGAGATATCCTGTCTCAAAAAAGTGGGTGCATATTGCCCAAAGAATGACATCTGAGGTTTCTCTCTGATTTCCACCCACATGCACACATGCATGCACACACACATACATGTCCCTTGTGCATCCACACATATACAAACATGCATGTATGTCTTCTACTTCCCACACAAAGGAGACAATTTAAGGGAGAAGGGACTTGGCTTGCAGTGTAAGAGTATATAGTCTATCATGGAAAAGTGGGACATGACTCAATGGTGGCAGGAGTCTGCAGTAGAACTTTACTTCTGCATATCTTAGTGGAACAAGAAGCAGGGAGCAGACAGGAAGTGGGGCTGGGCTATGAAACCATAAGGCCTTTCTCTAGTGAACCATCTTGTAATAAGAAGTGTCTGGCCTGGACTTTCTGGCTTAGCCCAGACATTCAGATGTGTTCTCAGCCCTGCTGCTGCTTAGCCACAAATTATTACACAAAGGCTTATATTAATTTTATGCTGATTGACCTATGGCTCAGACATATTGTTAGCTAGCTCTTTTATCATATCTCAGTCTATTTCCATTAATTTGTTTAGCCATGTGGCTTAGTACCTTTACTCAAAGCAGCATAGTTGTCTTTTTTCTTCTGTGTTTGCTGGCCTCTCTCTTCTGGCATCTCTCTTGTGTTTCTGTGATGTCTCTGCTCTGCTCTTCCTGTTCCCAGATTTTCTTAGTCTGGTAGCCCTGCCCACACTTCCTGTCTGCCTTCTGGCCAATCAGCTTTTTATTAAACCAGAAGGAGGGACAAATATTAACAACGTGCCAGAATATATTCCCACAGCATTATCTTCTTCAGCAAGTCTCTGTAGTGTGAATCCTAATAATAAAAACCAGGAGCCATATATTGGGGCAAATGCTGAAAGATCAGAGAGACAAAGGAGCCAGCCACTAGAGAGACTTCTTAACCTCTACCAAATCCTTAGACCAAAAGGGAAAGATCCTGTCTCTATGAATCCTCAAACTGAATGGCTGGACTCTTAATGATGATGGTAGGGCATGGAGGCTGTGGACAGAGTGCAAGATTCTTGAATTTAAGGTTTTGAAGATTATTGTAGTAGCACAGGGTGAGGAATAATGGTCAAAGACTTGAACAGCCTGAGCACTGGAGAAGTCATCTGCACAAATGGTAAAGGCTGTAATGAATGACAGGCACAAAGGGAAGAAGACCTTGCACTGAGATCATCAGCAGATGGAAGAAGCTGTGCTCCAGCATCATAGAAGACAGACTTTGGAGGAGGAAGATATGATGTGAAGCAGCAATTGGAGAATACAGAACATCCCTTCCCAACTTTGGGCTCTGAGCTATTTAGTGCTTAAGAGAGGAAGTGGTTTCCACTTGAGTAGCCTGCAGGGGTTGTAGAATTCTAAGGAAATCTTAACATTTTATATAAGATGATGTAATAGGACATTCAAACAAGACATTGGGAACTTTAAGGCATTTATCCAGAAGTCTTAGAAGTTACATGAAAGGATTTCAGTGGAAGGGACAGGGAAGAGGACTGGGTAGGACCAGAGACTGGAAGAGCCAGTTGGAATCGGGGTCTGGAGAATGGATCTTTCTTGAGGCTTTGAGTTGGTTCTGGTGATGGTCAACATGAGAGGTGTGTCAGCAGTAGTGTACCTTACACCCAGAGTCATCAAGACACTGTGTAACCTTTAGCATCTTTGTAGATGGCTTGGGCGTCTTAGGCAGCTTATTTCCAAAGGAACAGGACAATCAGGGGTCCCAATGTGATGTCCCCATCACAGATCTTGTTTGAGGTGACTGTTAGGATTCACGGGCAATGGGGAATTGAGGCTGCAGATGGAACTAAGTTGCTAATCAGCTGGTCTTAAAAATAAATAGGGTGACAGTCCTCCATCATCCAGATGGGTCTGCAATTATCCCAAGGGGTCCTTCAATGTATATGAAGGAGACAGAAGAGACATCTGGATTAATAGCAGGATGAGAAGACCTTGGCTCAAGTTGCTGGCTTTGACAATGGAAGCCATGGGCCAAGCAATGTGGGTGGCCACTCAAAACTGGAGCATGCCAGGAAGCAGATGGTCCTTGAGGAAGGGATGTAGACCTGCCTGAGTTCCCCGGTTTCAGCCTGGTGAGACCCATCAGGGACTTAAGAAGTGCAGATCTGCAAGATAATAAATCTGGGTTGTTTTAAGCCAAAGAGCCTGTGGTAATTAGAAACTAATATGAGATGAAAGGCACTTTTCTCTTATGACCGCTCCCTCCTGCAGGCTGTAGTGCTGTGACAGCTGGGAAGAAGGATTGCTGTTATTTTTATGAGGCCTCATTTCACGAGGGATGGAGTTGGTGCATTAACAGCTGTGCCTCTCACTAGCTTTGCGTCATGACCTCCTGCCCTCTGTGAGGAGGGTGCAGGCTTGGATGGGGCTTTCCTTTCCTCCCCTCTTTTCCTCCTCACTGCTTTTTGACTAGTGGCTTATGCAGGACGTCCCTTTACATATCGGTGGCATTTGTCAGTTTCACATGAACAGAGAGTTTGAGTGCTATGTCTTGTTGACATTGGTCTGGCCATTAAGGAAACGTAGGCTCTGCTTCCTTCTGCCATTGTTCTTTGGTGTTTCTTCATTGGCTGGGCTCAAGTATGAAGGATGATATTCTGTGGAACTCCTGGTAGCTTTAATGGTGAAAGTCAGGCTTTGAGACTGGGAGCATTTTGATAGCAAAGGTTTCTAAGGTGCAGCTGAAGGCCTTAGAATGAACTGTAGAGGGATGTTGCTTTTAGCCTGATCACAGATTCCTGGAATTATTTACTATCAGATAGTCTTTATTTTTTTTTTTTTTTAATAATTAACAAGTTCATGTTTTATTTTTTTTTTTTGATTTATTTATTTATTATGCATACAGTTTTACAGAAGAGGGCGCCAGACCTCATCATAGATGGTTGTGAGCCACCATGTGGTTTTGCTGGGAATTGAACTCAGGACCTCTGGAAGAACAGTCAGTGCTTTTAACCTCTGAGCCATCTCTCCAGCCCCCAGATAGTCTTTAATTGGCTCAGACTTAAACTCTGTTTGGGACTGTGTATTTCAAAGGCCCTTATGGGAATAACCACAGGGAGGGGTGCGACTTCATATATGGAGGAAGAGAAACCTTTTGAGGAGAAAAATGTCATTGTGGGTAAAGTTAAGAAAAACTCAGTGGGGTTATTGCAAACCCAAAGAATTTGGAAAAAAAAAAAAAAGAAGTCCTTTTCTTGGGTCATCATCTTTAGAAATTAGGCTTTCTCTGGAAATTAGGGGACAGGGGGTTTGTGTGAAATACAAGGGCTGCTCCTAAAGAGAGAAAAGTTGACAGGAAGGCTGGCCACAAGGCTGTTGTGCTGACTGAGTGAGTGTGCTGAGTGTGGAGATAAAATTTCCTTTCCTCCCTCTTTCCTTCTCTTCCCATTTCTCTTTGACTCCTCCCTCTTTTCTTTCTTATCTTTCCCTCCCCTCCTTTACCTGCCACTCCCTCCTCCTCTTCCTCTCCCCCTCTCATCTTCTCCTTTTCTTCCCCTTCTCTTTGTGTTAGGCCTTAACAGCTCAGGCCTTAACAGGCAGATGATCTACCACCCAGCTACACCCCCAGGCCAAAGACAATATTTTCTTGAGAGAGAAGTTGACTTCGTAGATACCTGTCACTGTGACTGAAATAATAATAAAAGAAAAAAGAAGTATGCCCATGTCTACTTTTAAGATGGCCCTTACTAATTCAGAGATTAATTCACTGATTTAATAATCTTGCAAAATACAGGGAGGCCACTAGAGGGAGCACTAACCTAGAAAACTGGCAGTCTCTAGCATAGAGGAAATGGAGAGGCTTAATGATCAAACTTTATTATTGGGTAAGTTGCTCAGGGACAGTTAAATTTTTTTAGGGGTTATTGTCCATGCTCTGTGAAAACATGCCACATACTTATTAAGAAGGCAAAACTCCTTCTAAAGGGAATTCATCACTAAAGAAACAGATCAAGCTAGATTTACATTAGAAGCAAAGGGAAAGAAACAGTCAATGTGTAGATACCAAAAGGTCATAGACTAGTCAATGTGAAGCTTTCTCACCCCACTGTAAACTCAAACCAGCCCCTCCATGGGAGATTTTTGCCCCTGGAGGTTTAGTTCATATGTCAAAAAAAAAATTGCTAAAATCCCAATCACGCTTTTAGAAAGTAACCTTCCTTTTATACTACCTCATTTCTGCCTCATGGTTTCTGGCGCAACAAGATGATTCTTGTTGAGCTCAGAGCTTCTGTGCTTGTTTGGAACTGATGAGAAGGCTGTCTTTGAGTTACTTACTTTCTATGGTTTCTTTCATTCTAGCTGTCTGGCTAAGCAAGGTAGATTCCTAACCCAAGCCTCTGAGTAGCCTTGATGACCTCGGGAGGAGCACGTTGGGGTGTGGTGTCTCACAGATGTGTAGCTTCAGGCTTCCTTACAGCTACTGTGGCTAGGCTGTGCTCTCTCTCTCTCTCTCTCTCTCTCTCTCTCTCTCTCTCTCTCTCTCTCTCTGTCTGATATAGGTTTCTTTGTGTAGCCCTTGGCTGTCCTGGAACTCACTCTGTAGACCAGGTTGGCCTTGAACTACAGAAATCTGCCTGCCTCTGTCTCCCAAGTGCTGACATTAAAGGTAAGGCTCCTTCCTCTTAAGCATGTGATCTTGCACCTTGAAGTAATATTAAAAGCTTCTTCAGCACCTCTGCTCTTGCACCAAAAACTTCTTGAAGGAAGCTCAGGGTTCATGGTTGTTTTGAGACATGCGAACATACTAAATTTTGTGATGTGGAGTTGGTGATACTGTATCCCATATATCCTTGCTCCTCTGATTTGGAAGGAAGATTGATCCATGAATTATTTAGATGAAATTAGCTTTGGAGATGCTAGAGGAAGTGCATTTATCTAATGAGGGAAAGACTGAGGTACAGTCAGTCTTCTGTCTCTGGGCATAGGCCTTCTCCATGACCAAAGGGGACATTCCCTATCCTCATCACAGGTTTGTGAAGTCTCAAAGCATCCCCTTCAGCAGTGTCTTAGAGTTGTGTAGATGTGCTGTCCCAGGCAGGAAGAGCAGAGGCCGGGACACCTGTCTTTACTTGGAGTTAGGAATCTGAAGTTTCAGAGAGTGAGTGCATTTACTCTTTTTCTTTGTATCCTGACTACCTAACATCTATGACAAGAATACCTAACATCTATGAAAATGTGGAAACTCTCTTCTCTCATGCCCATCTAAGGAAATCAGAGTCTTTCAAGTCAGAAGTTGATGCCTTTGATCCACTTGGACTTGAGTCTTGTGCATTGTGATGAATATGGATCTATCTTCTATGTGGTGACATCCAATTCGACCAGCATCATTTGTTAAAGGTGATTTTTTTTTTAAAAAAATTGTTTATTTCTGCCTTCTCTATCAAAAATATGTCCATAGATATATGGGTTTACATCTGGGGTCTTTGATCAGTTCCATTGATCAATCTGTCTATGTGGGTTTTTTTTTTATTATTATTGCTCTGTAGTATAGCTTTAAATCAGGGATAGTGATACCTTTGGAAGTTCTATTATTGTTCAGGACTTTTTTGGCAATCCTGGATTTTTTGTCTTTTTTCATATCAAGTTGAGTATTGTTCTTTCAAGTTCTGAAAAAATTATGTTGGAATTTCAATGGGGATTGCATTGAATTAATGGATTACTTTAGGTTAGATGACCATTTTTACTATGTTAATCCTACTGATCCATGAGCATGGAAGATCTTTCCATCTTTTGTTATCTTCAATTTCTTTCATCAAAGACTTGAAGTTCTTACCATACAGGTTGTGGCAGTTTGAATGTAATTGGCTCCCGTAATCTCATAGAGAGTGGCGCTCTTAGGAGGTGTGGCTTTGTTGGGGTAGATATGGCCTTCCTGGAGGAAGTGTGTCATCATGGTGACAGGGTTTGAGAGTTCCTATGTTCAGGATACTGCCCAGTGTTATAGCTGACTTCCTGTTCCCTGCAAGCCAAACATGATGTCTGCCTGCATGCCACTATGCTCTCCATCATGATAATGATGGACAGAACCTCTGAAACTGTAAGGATGCCCACTCAATTAAATGTTTTCTTTTTTAATAAGAGTTGCCATGGTCATGGTGTTTCTTCATAACAATAAAAATCTTAACTATGACACAGGTCTTTTACTTTCTTGGTTAGAGTTACACCAAGATATTTTATATTATTTATGGCTATTGTGAAGGGTGTTGCTTCCCTAATTTCTTTTTCATTCCATTTATTGTTTGTGTATATGAAGGCTACTTTTTTTTAAAAAGTTTATTTTGTATCTGACCATTTTGCTGAAGGTGTTTATCAGCTATATGAGTTACATGGTAGAATTATAGAAAATATTCAGGACTTGCTATAGTAAGATAGACTTTTGTGGTAACATATTACTTGGCTTTTGCTGATTGTTCCTATGCTGGTGGCTATGTATCTGACTTTGGGGTGATTATAGATCTAGATGCTTATTTCTGAGTTTGCCTTTGCCGAATGGGTGTTTTGTTCTTTAATTTTTGTTTCCTCTTTGGTCTTCTGGTGATGTGGTCTGTGGTTGAGCAAGGGATCTCAACCAGAGTTAACAGGCTGGACTTCTGGTGGCTGCTGTGACCTCTGGTCTAGCAGCTGTATTTTAATTTAATAGTGGGTATATTTCAATGCTGCTCTTTGGTTTTTTATGAAATTAGAAGGGCTTATGCTAAATTTTATGCTATTTTTGGGTTACTAGTGTTGAGCTGTTTGCTGTATTACTGCTCTGTATTTTGTAGCCCTTAAGTGAGCTGTGTTGAGCAGAGAGTAACTGAGCTGATGAGGTAGAGGAAGAAGAGTCTAAGGCACTGTACACTTATGGAGTTAATTCTTGTCCTATTTGGATATGTCTCAGAGGTTTTGGGGACCAACAGCCATTTGCCTCCCTGATTAGATCCAGGAGTATACAAAACATGAGGTGAGAACCTGTATTCACTTTCTTCAATTGAAAGTGGAAAATAACAGTGTTAATTAAAAAAAACCAAACAGAATTACGTAAGTAAATCATGTAACTCACTTGGAAATAGAGCCTGCCACATACTGGCAGCTATATAGACAAATAGGTCATTTGGTTATGTATTTGGTCACAAATGGCCAAATATTTAAAAGGAGGAAACTGCTTTGATACTGATTTTTCTCTCCATCCTGAAGGCTTCCCTGTGGATGGGAAAAGAGGAGGGTATTCTATATGGGGCCTTTCCCTCCCTCCCTCCTATGTATCCTTTCCCAACAGGAGTAGCACAGTGGAGGGAGGGTGATCCACGGCATCTTTCCAGATGAATTTGTAGTTACTTGCCTGCTTGTAGCTTTGCCAACTCTGTCTCTGTAATTCAGGGAGTCAGTAGAGGTACAGTAGGGGGAACTACACAGACTGGAAAGTCTCATATCCTGAGGTCTCTTATCTAGGAAGCCCCACATTTTGGATGTATTGGCACAGCTACCCAGCAACTGGTCAGGCACTTGCTTTGGTTCTCAATGGGCAATGAGCCTCTATAGTGGTTTAAATAGAAGGGTCAGAGGATGAGTCTGTGATACCTTAATCTCCCAAATACTTCCATTTTTCTAATCTTAACTTCTTAGGAAATATCTCCTCTAATTTCTTTCTACATTATTTTTCCAGTTATTTTGGTGAGAATTCTTGCCATATCATAAACCTTGGCATCAGAAAGACTCTGTGTTAATTTTTCTACCTTGTTTGGGAGACAATTACAGTTGAGTAATACTGCAGAGCATCAGGAAGCTAGAAGAAAGGACTTTCTATCCCAGAGGAAAGCAAGAAGGTAAGAAAGTGATTTTCTGGGGTTCCAGGTTCAAGTACACTTTTAGATTTTTGTCAGGCAAAAGAGTGCCAACCCTGTATTGTAGCAGGGTTACAATGTGTCCTGGAGGTAAGATGCTGGAGAGCAGAGATGCCTCAACTTTCTACCATCTTATCTACTCTTGAGTAGGCAATCTTCTCTTCCTTCCCATGTTTTTAAGATAGAGACATTCATTTCCAAATGTTTCATATGCTTTCACAGTAAAAAAAAAAATGCTTAGGGTTGCAGGGAAATCAGACCAAATTAGATAGGCAGACCTGACAGGCACTTGGTAGATGTAAGCTAAGTGGGTTAATGAGAAGGATCCACCTTGAGACGTCTTAGCAGATGATGCTATGGGAATTCTAAAGAGAGGTGAAGGCAAGAAAGTACAGGATGGGACCTAGGATCAGATACCAAGTATTTCATAAAAGGAACGGGGAGATTGAATAACCAAGGGTGGTAGTGTCCAAGAAAATTAGGAAGGAGAAGATTCTAGAGAAGATAGTTATGTCCAGTCCTGCAGGGACAAAGTCAGGAAAAGTCAGAAATGAGAAACAGTCATGGGGCCTGTGGTGTGTGACCACTGGGAGAGTAACTGTAATAGGCTGGTGGGTAGGAGCAGGCAGACTACAGTGGGTGAGCAGGCGTGAAGGTGGTACATGTGGAGCTTCAGAAAGATGAGAAGGATCAAGTCTTTGCAGGGATTATTTTGGATGGAAAACTAGACCAGGCCTATAAGCTGAGGAGGATTAGAAGTTTGATCCTAAAGGGATAGAGTAGTTAAAAAGGAATCCTAGTGGAGTGAAGGTGTCCTGCCTCTTTTTCTGGGCCTGACAAAGTCACCAGAGAGCTGAGTTCAGGTTGTAATACTTTAATGTAAGACATTGAGGGGCAAACTGAGAGGTGGTAGTTGGAATGAGCAGAGTGTGGGTGCTAAAGGCATCTCCTGTGCTAATATGGGACATTCTTCATGGCCTCACAATACCATTGGCACCAGGGATTATGTCTTCAATTATTTTACACAGTTCTTTTTCTGTTGCCTGGTTTAACTTAGTCAGTTTTTCCTCTGTAGTGGTTTCTATAATTTAAAGATAGAAATTTCCAGTTAGGGCAGGTTCCCTGTTCATACCTCCATGCCCTCATCCCCAACCCCCCAAAAGCTTTCTACAGTGCTGGATCACTTGACCTTACACTTAAATTTTGCTCTCCTTGGACTTTTTTTCCTTTCTAGTGACTTCTTATTTCTACACAAATTACTGCCTGTCCCGACTTTCTCTGCTCCCCACCTCCCCAGACATTTGCCTTCTTCTCTAGCTCATACCAGCAGAGGTGGTGTGTCCTGTGATCTCTTCCAGATGAGATAGATGTCTCACTCTTGAGCCCTCCTTGGGCCTTTTGACTCTTTGATTTGGTACATTCTATCATCGCATTATCTTTGGAAACCAGCTCTTCTCTTTAGATGAAAGTTTCCTTGGAAGAGTCTTTACTGGAAGTACTCTCCTTGCTGGTGTGACTTGTGGGAGTGGACTGGAAAGCTGGAACCAAGGACATGCAAGGAGTTAGGGGCAGAGGAAGCTTCTGGGAGGAACAGTATCCCTTCACATAGCAGGGCATTAGTGTTGAGTCATTACCTAACTGACCTATGGGAGCATTGAGATCTCGTGCTAGCATCCATATTCCTGAGCTCCTCAAAGGCATGAACTAGATTTTAGGAATCCCATTTCCCTACCCACCTCCCCAGCAAATCTACCTCCTCAGTTAAGAGCCATTTGCATATACCCCTCCCTTTGCCTAGTTTATAGGAGAAACTTTGGTTCCTCCCTCTGAACTCCAGTGTTCTTCTCCTTTAGCCTTTCAAACTTCTTCCATGTTAATCTGAGAAGTTAGCTCAAGATTAAACCATGTTTACAGTTAATCTACAAAAATAAATCCTGCATTTTTTAAGGGTTTTGGGCTGTGTGTGAAGTGCCTATAACTGATGAGGCCCTCTTTTCTCAGGGTAAGTAAACATTTTACCCTCCAATATTTGGGTGTGAGATTCTGTTCCCATTCCAATTTCCAATGATTACTTAGCATGAGTGCTATTCAAAAGATTCCCGGCCTGCAAATCTATGGTCAGTTAGTGAAGCAGGAAGGGTTAAGGAATGGAAGGGTTGTCTTTCTGCTCACTTCTTAGCATCATTTCGTTGTTGTTTTTTTTTAAATCATCAACAAGCAAGGGATGCTTTCATGAGACTTACTGGCAGCTGTGTGCTGAGTCTTCATGTGGAGTTCATCTTCAGACTCTGAGGACAGAAGAGGTTAATTTTTCCAGAGACCTTAAGACAGTTAACATGTGAATTGGTCCTTTGTACTTATGCCATTGCAGCTTCCTCAATCTCCCCTACTCTTTTTTGTTTGTTTGCTTTAGATAGAACTTTTCTTGATAGCTTTGGTTGGCTTGGAACTTGCATGACCGGTCTGCTTCTGCTTCCTCAGTGTTGGAAATGTAGGTGTGCACACCCCCACCCCCAGTCTCTTCCTCAGCTTCCTTAGTATTTCTAAAATGCTATGTAATCTATTCAGTACGTTTATGTTTTCTTCCTACTCTATTGAAACTCTTTTGATGGCATAGGTCTTTATGTAAGCTATTAGTATAGTCTAAGTCCCTGGAACTATATATACTTCAGAATGAGTGTTACAGATAGCACCAGATGTAGTGTGCAGCTTGCTCTCATTGTACCAGGGAGGTGAAAAGGTCTAAAGCAATGATTTTGCTTGAGTTGTGCTGAACCAACCTCTGGTATTACGATATAACATAATCTCTGTTGATTCATAGTCTGCCCTGTTATGGGTTCAGTCTGGCCTCTGAACGCAGCCTTGGCTTTCTTGGTTGATTGACCCAGGGTGTATATGTCTTCATGCTCACTTTCAGCAGAGGCTTTCTCATTCACATCTTATCACTTCTTCATGAGGTGACAGCCCAGTGACCTCTAGAGGATTTAGGAGAGTGGGAAGGAAGGCATACTCACCAGGCAGGACAGCAAGAGAGGTTGTGACAAGGCTGGAAAACAGCAGGACAGTGAAGAATTTCATGGTGACACTGGAGCAAGGTCAGCTTTCTCGAGGAAACTGTAGAGTGTTGAGTAGCAGCTGGCTGGGCTTTATTTATTTTGGGGTAAGGATGAGCTGAGGGATAACAGGCTGGGGATTGGACCAGGAATCAGGCCAGGCTTCCCTTTGGCTTCCCATTTTGACTACATTGGGTTTTGGGAATTGATATTTCTGGGAAATGAGTTAGTAAAAAAGCAAGGCCCCTAGCCTTTCCTTTGGCCTAGCCACTGCCAGAGTGTGCCAGCCCCAGGATTCATCCCTCTGTAACTTTGAGGTAACTGACTGAGTGGACTCCCTTTCTTAATGTTACTCATTATTGGTATTATTTTATATTTCCCCATCTGATTATTTAATTATTATCCGTCTCTTTCAGAAGAGTGAGACCTCCATGATGCTGGGATTATACTTGCTTTTCTTGCCCGTTTTCACCAGTCCCTCTCTAGTGGCTGGCTCACAGATTGGGTCCAGAAAATAAGGCTCATGTGACTGAATCCAGGAAAGACTGTATGATCCTCCAGGGTGCAGACTAGTCTCCCCTTCAGTTCAGGAATAGTGGAATAAGACAAGGAGAGGGATCCCACATGCTAGATTATATTTTGGGCTTGCTCACATAGTATGTCTCCTTTGATTAATAACAACTGGGAGGTTATTTATTAATTAAGGAACTCATATTTTAGCTACCAAGCACATTGCTGGATGCTTGTTTTCCTTTGTCAATGTATATTCACCGTGCAAACAAAGAGCTTCATTATGACACTTTGTATTACCCTCTTTGGTCCCTTTCCTTCCTGAAGATCCCCTATCTCTTTCCAAATATTTCCCATTTTACTATCCATCTGTCTGTTTATCTACCTACCTACCTACCTACCTACCTACCTACCTATGATTTCTCTGTATTTTTCTTCTGTTGAGACAAAATTAATCTACATAGCCTTGGCTGTCCTGAAACTCTATGCAGATCTAACTCACAAAGATCTGCCTGCTTCCCAATAGTGGATATATAGTGTGCAAGGCTTAAAGGCATGTACCACCTAGTCTTTCTGGGTCTGTGGGTTGTAGCATAGATATCCTTTATTTTACAGCTAATATTCACTTATGAGCCTACACACTATGTTGTCTTTCTTGGTCTGGGTTACCTTACTCAGGATAATTTTTTTTTTCTAGTTCCATTCAGTTGCTTTAAGTTTTTCCACTGTCTTTGTTTTTCTAATTTATTTTATTTAAATAACATTTTAAAATTTATTTTACATGCCAACCCCATTTTCCCCTTTCTCCCTTCCTTTATGCCCCACCCCCACCTCTGTGCTGGTGCCCTTGTTTTTAACATCAGAGTAACATTTCATTGTGTAAATTTACCACATTTTCTTTATCTATTCCTCAGTTGAGGGACATCTAGGTTGTTTTCAGGTTCTAGATATTACGAATATAACTGCTATGAACATAGTTGAGCAATTGTTCTTGTGGTATGGTTGAACATCCTTTGGTTATATGCCCAGGAGTGGTATAGCTGGGTTTTGTGGTAGATTGATTTCTCATTTTCTAAGAAATGATCACACTGACTTCCAAAGTGGCTAGACAAGCTTACACTCCCACCAACAGTAGAGGAGTGTTCTCCTTGCTCCACATCCTCTCCAGCATAAGCTGCCATTTATGTTTTTGATCCTAGCCATTTTGAAAGGTATAAGATAGAATCTCATTTTGATTTGCATTTCCCCAATGGCTAGGGATGATGAACATATTCTTAAGTGTTTCTCAGCCATTTGAGAGCCGTCTGTTGAGAATTATCTGTTTAGATCTGTATCCCATTTTTTAATTGGATTATTTGGTTTGTTGATATCTAGTTTCTTGAGTTCTTTATATATTTTGGAAATCAGCCCTCTGCTGGAGCCAGGAGGGTTCATGGGGAGGGGCAGCTAGATCTCTCTGGGAAGAGGAAATAGAAGAAATTTTGTGAATGGACTGAAGAATGGTGGGGATGGGAACATGATCAACCAGGTTGGGAGAGTAGAGGGGAAAATTACTGAAAGAAACTACTGGAAAGGGGAGTTGTTTGGGGGTCAGATAAAAACCTGGTGCAAAGGAGTCTCCCATGAATCTACAAGAATAATCTCAGCTAAGCCTCAGGACAATAGTGGATACATAGCCTAAACTGGCCATCTCTTCTGACCAGATTGATGCCTAGCTCAATTGTCATCAGAGAGGCTTCATCCAGAAACTGATGGAAACAGATGCAGATCCACAGCTAAACGTTAGGCAGAGTTTGGGGATTCCTGCGGAAGAGTAGGAAAAAGGATTGTAGAAGCCAGAGGGGTCAAGGACATCACAAGAAAACTCAGATAATCAACTAACCTGGGCTCATATGGGCTTACAGAGACTGAACTGACAACCAGGAAGCCTGCATGGGACTGACCTATGCACTCTGTACATATGTTACAGCTGTAAAGATTGGTCCTCTTGTAGAATACCTAACAGTGGGAACAGGGGCTGTCTCTGACTTTTTTTAGTGGCTTTTTGGAACCCTACTCCTTGTACTGAGTTGCTTGCCCAGCCTTAATACATGGAGAGGTGCTTAATCTTACTGCAACTTGATATGCTATGTTTTGTTGATACTCATGAGAGATCTGCCCTTTCCTAAATAGAAATGGAAGAGGAATGGATTGGGGGTGGGGTGGGAACAGAGGAAGTGTGGGAGGAGGGGCTAGGAGGAAGGGAGGGAGGGGAAACTGTGGGAGGGTGTAAAATAAATAAACAACAAAAGGCACACACCACCATGCTTTGCTTGCTCTCTCTCCTTTTAATATTAAGTTTTATAAAAATAAGTTTAATTAAAGCGGACTTCTCTAATTCTGCCTCCAGAGTCTAGTTATTCTAAATAGATACCTGAAGAAGCCTGTAGAAAAAAGGTAGGAGACCTAGGACTAGGGCCTCATTCTGGGTTTAGGGATTACACCAGTTCCTTTCTTTATTTTGATGATGTTTGTGAAACCTGCTTCTGGATTATCTCCAGATGAGAGAGGTTGCTGCATCTCAAGACATCTTCCAGGAGTGTGCTTACTGGGCAGAGTATAAAGCACATAGAGCAAGGACAGCCTGGGCTGTACCACCCAGTGTGAGTCCATCCCCTTTGAAGGGGAAGACCTAGAACCTGGATATTATTTTCCACTTGCGACATCTGGATCTCCTTAGGCAAGGTGAGGAAGTTTGTTTTGTGCTGTTTCCCACCTCCCTTTCCTGTCTGATTTCCTTTTCTCAGCAGCATTGACCCTTCCATGGACCATGACGGGAGCAGGAGGGGACAGATGAAGGCAGCCACAGGGAATCCATGAGGAATCAGCTATGCAGACATATCCCCTAATGCACCTAAAAATCCATCATCTCTAGGCTAGGTTATGCTAGGTGTTTTTTCTCTTCTGTCCTATGTCATAGTCTACCTTCTATGCTAATGCCAGAGAGATCTGGAGGTCATGTCACTTCTCTGTATGAAGGTCTCTAGTGACAGCAGTCACCCATGGGATTAAGTTCCGACTTCTTGGCCCTCTACCTCTTCTATGCATCACTGTCTTTTGCAGTATGTCACCTCCTCACCAAAGTGGTACTGGTCTGTCAAGATGGCTCTCCAGTCTATCTGCCTGGGGTATTTCTACATCAGGACTTAGGCTAGACTTTTCTGCTATAATGAACCACCTTCTCACCATCTTGTTGTCTTTGGTGAGTCATCTGCCTCTGTGACCCCACAGTACCTTGCTGGTGTTGTCATGCCTCTGTGTTCATTATCATGGCTCACTACTATTTATTGAGTACTAGACATCTGTAAACTGTGGAGACAGGATGGTTAATATAATCATCTGGGCCCTAGCCTTCACTGTCTAGCATTTATCCAATTATATTGTAATTATATGATTTGAAACTTATTGGTCTTGTTGGTCATTTCCTGTTTTCAGGACCAGTGTTAGTTTATCTCTGAATTTCAATATATTTAGGACAGATCTTAATACTTGCTGTTTGCATTTGTTGAATGAATCAGTTTGCTTATTCAAAGCTATCCTTTGGGAAATATTTATATTTATTTAAATAAGGAAGAATCTTATTAGTGTGTGGGTATGTCTGGTTCATGACCTCTGAGGGACCTTCAACAAATAAATATTTCAACAAGAATATATTGGATGCAGGTGCTGTAGCTCCGACTCAGACACAACAGAACCACTCTCTGTTGGGTTACACAGGTTACGTAGGATGCCAGATAAGATGTAAGATGCTCAGGTAGATGTGAATTTACTATCAGCAATAAAATTTTTAGTGTAAATATGTCTCAATATTGTCCAAAATATATGTGTCAAACATGTCTGAGATGACATCATTTAACTGGTGTTCTGTATTTATTTGCTAAAATTTGCTCTCAAGAATCTCAGTGAGTCCTTCTATGTTCACACTTCCTGCTCTGTACCTCCAAGAGGATCAGCCCTGAGTGGTTGGTTGAATCAGATACAGGGAAACTCAATTGGCTACACCTGTAATTCCTGAGAAAAGCGCTCCAGAGGCCACATGACAGAACTACCTATTTCTGTTGATGCATATTAGATAGTTTTTAACCAAGTCAGTGAGACCCTCCCAATGAATTCTGAGACTGAGAGACAAAGAGAATAAATTCAAAGATTTGAAAGCAGTAGTGGAATAAAAGGAGGAAGCAGAGAGCTAGGCAAACATGGTGTGCCACTTTGCACTGCATAGCCCTGGCCCATTGCTTCCTGCCTTTGAGCCTTAATCTCCTTCTCAAAGAGATCTAGGCATATTTAAATTAGTATAACTTGGAAAAAAGTTTTCTGGTGTAATACAATCCTGTGTGCATAAGGAGGTACTGAAACACTCTTCTTTTTTTTTGTTTTGTTTTTGTGTTCTTCATTTATTTTTTTTTATTTTGTATTTATCACAAAAACAGTAAATTAAATTTAAAATGCTGATAAGTTAACAATAACTATAAAGAAAATTAAAATCATAAGCATGACTTATCAAGGGTGATAATGCAAATAATTTGCTACACATAAAATTACTTTGTGTTCAGCTTTCCCTCTGGATTTTTTTTTTCTATCCCTGTATATCCCCATTCAAGGTCCCTTCCCCCTCCCACCACATCAGGTCATTTTTCTTCTCCACAACTCCCCATCCCCTCCCTGGGCAAGCTGCAGACAGTCCCATGGTCCCACTGATCCAATAATGCTTAGTTCAGTCTCCACTCTTGGCAAATCCAGTTTTGTCCCCCCTCCCCCAAAGTGAGTCAGGTGTTCCTATAGGTGGAGTGGGATCTGAAGGGTCAGTCCAGGGTGTTTCTGATCCCAAGCTGTTTAGTGGTTGTGGTTTGCAGCTTGGGCATGCTTGGCTTTTTTGTTAGTTTGGAGACCACTAATGAGTGAGTACATCCCCTGCTTATCTTTCTGAGTTTGTGATACCTCCCTCAGGAGGATATTCTCCAAATCCATCCATTTGCCTGCAAATTTTAGGATATCATTTTTTCTTACTGCTGAGTAGTATTCCATTGTGTAGATGTACCACAGTTTGTTAATCCATTCTTCAGTTGAGGGACATCTAGGTTGTTTCCAGGTTCTTGCTATTACAAATAATGCTGCTATGAACATAGTTGAGCTAATAC
>PVIH01010076.1:0-77872 GCA_004025045.1 Sigmodon hispidus
GGAGTCTTAGGAACTGAACTCAGATTGTTAGCGGGTGTCATCCTTGGCAGACACACCTGCTGAGCCACCTTTATGCCTCCTCCTAGCTTTAAAACTTAATAATTGCCCATATTTTTGACTTGAAAGAGTTCTTTTAATAGTCTTAATCATAATTTCATAATAATATTTTTCAAACATTTTCTCTCATTGTGTAACTTTTATTTTTACTTGCTTGAGGGTATTCTTTGAGGCACACACATTTGTGTTTAATTTGATGAAGCTCAATTTAACTGCTTTTTCTTTTTGCCTTTGGTATCAAGTTTGAAGAACTATGACCTTATTCAAGGTCAAAGTAACACATTTATAGTTCTTTTTCAGATATTTAAAGTTTTATTTCTTTTATCTAAATCTTTAGTCTATTTTGTATCCGTTCGTGTTTGTATTAAAGGGTTTGTTACAAAATCCTTCTTTGTTGTGTGGAAATACTATTTTTCTTCCTTTTGGCATTCTGTTGGGGCATGTGATTATTTTATATTATTTAGCCTAAAAATCAAATTAAATTCCAGTAAATGGTACAACATAGTACCAAAATGAAGAAGCCATATGCAAAGTCACATGCTATCTGACGTTTAAAAATATCATATATTCAAAATAGTTGTATCCATAGAGACAAGCAGATTAGTGGTTGCCAGGGTGTGGGTGGAGGGTGAATGATGAGTGATTACTTAGTGAGCAGGAATTGTTCCTATGATAATGAAAGGATTTAAAACTCTAGAGAGGTGATGGATGTCTAGCATAATGAAAATATTACATGCCACTGGAATGAACACTGTAAAGCAATTCTTTGTATGTTAAGTGAATTTCACCTTAAAAATAAACATGAATGCTAACAGAGTTTAGAGAACTTGTATCTAACAATGCAAACAATTATAAATGTAAATAATTCTATCAGGAAACCATGTAAATGGTACATTCTTGCTGCCTCATAGAGGAAAATAGTGAGATTTCAGCTGTGATTGGTATGCTATGAACTGAAAAATTCCTATTAAATCATTTTTTAAAAACATCATATGGTTTCTTCTAACACCAAGTAGGCAGTTACTATGGGAATTATATTGGTGGGAATAATATATCCTTCCATAAAAATGACACATGCAAAGGCTGCATTAAAGCATGAAACAACAACAAAAATCCAAAAATGGTGTATGTCAGAAGACTAATAGCTTTCATTCTAGGCTTTTTTTGAGAGTCCTATTTATTCACTGAATGGTGCAGAAATGATGCCTGACAGCCCTAACCTTCAATGTAGAACAAGGAGAAGGAAGTATAAAGCAAACCATTGTGGGTCATAATAAATATGAAAACATTTCACCAGCTAGTTTTCCACAGGAGCTGCCACGACTGAGGATTTAAGCAAATGGCTGTTTCTTCTTCTGAATTAGTTGTCTGGCAAAGGTGACAAATTGGTACTTATTCCTCTAGAAAACAAATGCTAATCTATCACATCAGATTATATGACTCCTCTTCTCCGGGGTATTCTCTGTAGCCTCACCACTGAGCTGTGGAATCCTTAAAACTTATCCAATTCATATACTTATTTTATGTTTGGGTCTTTGTTACAAAAAAAAATGGTCATTGGACCTATACTAGCTAGAAACATGGTTTATAAGTAAAAGAAACCTCAAATTCTAATGACCTAATCAGTAAATGTGGAACTTTATTCAAAAAGTATTTTTATTTGTGGGCTCAATAGCACCATCAGAGGAGAGTATTTTTTTCTGTCTATGCCCTTTAAATGTCTAGTTTATTTTTACCTTGCCTTTCCTTGTGGCTGGAAGATGGCTGGAAGAGGCCTATAGCTAGCCCAGGGCCCCTTGTTTTTCAGAATACCTGTAGAAGAGTAGCTTTTAAAACTCCTTGTGCAAGTTAAGGCTATTTGTGATGAAACACCATAACCAAAGCAACTTGAGGATGAAAGGGTTTGTTTGACTTACTTTTTTCATCACTGTTCATCATTGAAGGAAGTCAAGATAGAAATTTGAATAGAGAAGGAACCTGGAGGCAGAAACTGATGCAGAGGTCATGGTGGGCTTGCTCAACATAGGTTGCTCCATCAGCTTTTTCATAGCACCCAGGACTTCACTCAAATTGGGAAGCACTTTCCCCATCAACCAGTAATTAAGAAAATGTTCTACAGGCTTGAGTACATCTGATTTTATAGAGGTATTTTTCTCAATTGTTGCACCCTCTTCTCAAATGACTATATCTAGCCTGTGCAAGTTGACATAAAAATAGCCAGCACATACCCTAGAAGAAAACTATAAAAAAACTTTCCTAAAAGCAACTCTCATTCTCCTCAATTGCATCATAGCTAAACAATAGTCTAGAATGTAACTATTCAGATTTATCCAGTTGGAATTATGCTAATTTATTTGTATTGAAAACCTACATACTTAGGCAAGTATGTGACACTAATGGACTGGGGATGGCTACAATAGGGTCTGACACTGGATCATGGTTTAATCATTGACATCATCACAGAAATCCTGATCTACAATTGCCTCCTACACACACACTGAAAAACTCTGGGTTATAAGAAATCATTTCAAGCTGGAGGCAGAGGCAGGTGGATCTCTGTGAGTTTGAGGCCAGCCTGCTGCTGGTCTACAGAGCAAGAGCAAATCAAGGTCCAGAGCAACACAGAGAAAACCTGTTCCCCCCCCCCAATTTCAACCTGGAGTTTAAGTGGCTCCTTTGTGCAATGTCATTGTCCTTAAACTATGCCTTTGTCTTTGCAAGTAACTATTTCAGATGTGCCCACTTTCTCAGCAATGTCTCTTCTGCATTGCAGTAGGATTATGCTGGTAATGTTGTAAATATTTGTCCCGGCTATGGGTTTAATAAAAAACTGATTGGCCAAAGGCAAACAGGAAGTTTAGGTGGGACTACAAGGCTAAGAAAACTCAGGAACATCTCAGAGCAGACACAGATGCCAGAGTCACCAGAGCTGCCAGGAGATGCAGAGGAAATGCTGCTCAGAGACAAGGTACTGAGCCACATCGGTGAACAAGATGAGTTGAGTTCAGATGAAGGAGTTAGCAAATTATATGCCTGGGCCCTAGGTCAATCAGCGTAAAAATAATATATGCTTGTGTGTAATTATTTGAGGCAAAGCAGGGCCGAGAGTGAGACTGAACCTCTGGTCCAGGCCCAGAAAGTCTGGACCAGAACCTAATGAACCTAATACAACACTGCATAGGCCTTTTAAGTATAAACTACATTCACAAACCCCAAAATTGACTGCTTGTCTCTGGAAAATTTGTACTTCAATTTCCAATTGAACAATATTGAAGTCTGTTTCTTTCTGCTATGTTTTAAACTTTTTTTTTTCAGGCCAAATACAGAACTGCTATCAAAATGGTAGCTGCTTCTACTGAGTAAAATGAAGAATTTTTTGACCCATTTCTTTCCTGCTGTGTTATTCTGTGACCTCAAGTCATATTGGAAAGTGTTGCAGACGTGGGGAATTAAATGAGTGCTGAGTCTGGAAACTTAGAGCCCATTTTGCCTTATGAAAACTGAAACATTGGGCACACATCCAAACTGACCGAGGACACTCATTCCTCCTTTCTGTGAGCTAAGCATTGTTCTGAGACTCTTAGGGCTCAGCCTTCCAGTGTCTGAGCTTCCAAGAGTTGAGGACAGCAGGATGACAGCCCTGTCTAGCGTGGACAGTATGCCTCTGCAGCAATATCTCCTGGCACACCAGGTGATATGACCTGGACACTTTCAAGAGTTGTGGGGACCGCCTGGCTTTCTGGCAGTGCAGAGGAGCTTATAGACTCTTTTGCCAGTCAAGGCACTGTCCAGTCCCACCTCCTGCCTGCACCTCTTTATGGCAAAATGGGAGGTACTTCAAGTAGCCTTGGAGCCCATGATAGTCTGCTTATTCCATACTTCCTACGGGGAATTCCTTATTCACCACTTTGGGCTTTGGTCATTCCTTACTGAGTCATTTCTTTTTTATCTTAGGCAGCCCTAGAACTGGTTCTGGTGGAGTACTTGGCTGCAATTGGGACAAACAGGTCACCAAGCTGCCCTATAGACTAAAAGGCAGTATGAATTTTCTGAAGCACTTTGGGTTTCTGTTGAGGTTTACAGAGAAGAAAGAACAAAAAACAAACAGGAAAGGAGAGAGCCCTTGTGATTAGGTAATGTAAACTACATCTGCTTTGAGAAAGACTTAGTCCAGCTTCTTTCAAATTGGACATATGAACTTTAATGTCATGTATAATCTTGCAGATTTTTTTGCTACAAGCTGCAGTCAGAATGTAAAATAAATGAAAAAAAACTTAATTAATAAAAAAGAAATATTTCCCTACAACTGAAAGAGGACTGATCTCTAAAATATATAGAGAATTCAAGAAACTAGAGCTTTAAAACCTAAATAACCCAATTAAAAATGGGGTTCAGATATAAAACGGGAATTCTCAGAAGAATTACAAATGGCTGAAAGGCACTTGAAAAAGTGCTCAGCATCTTTAGCCATCAGAGAAATGCAAATCAAAACAACTTTGAGACACCACCTTACACCTGTCAGATTGGCTAAGATAAAAGGCACAGATGACAGCCTATGCTGGAGAGGTTGTGGAGCAAGAGGAACACTCCTCCATTGTTGGTGGGAGTGTAAGTTTGTTCAGCCACTCTGGAATGCAGTATGGTGGTTTCTCAGAAAACTGGGAATCAATCTCCCCAAGGATCCAGCAATACCACTATTGGGCATATATCTGAAGAGTGTACATCTGTACCCCAAAGGCATTAGCTCAACTGTGTTCATAGCAGCATTATTCATAATAGCAAGAACCTGGAAACAACCTAGATGTCCCACAACTGAAAAATGGATTAACAAACTGTGGTACATCTACACAATGGAGTACTACTCAGCAGTAAAAAAAAAAAAAAAAAATGACATCCTAAAATTTGCAGGCAAATGGATGGATGTGGAGAATATCCTCCTGAGTGATGTATCACAAGCCCAGAAAGATAGGCATGGGATATACTCACTCATAAGTGGACTTTAGACAACAAGAAAAGAATACCAAAGCTGCAAACCACAACCCCTGAACAGCTTGGAATCTGAAGGAACTTAAGAGAGACACCCAGGGATTTCCCCTTGGAAGAGAAAACAGAGACGGTCTCCTTAGCTAATTGGGAGCATAAGGGGTTGTAACCAAGAAAAGGTAGGAAAAAATCATGAAAGAAGGAGATTATTGAGTGAGAGGATCAACAAGGAGGGAGAAATAAAAAGTGATGGAGATCTTAATAGAGGAAGCCAATGTAGGATTGGAAAGAGACCAGGTGCTAGGGAAACCTCCAAAAACTCACAGGATGTCCCTGGCTAGGTCTCCAACCAATAGTGGAGGGGGTGCCTAGACAGGACTTTACCTATAATCAAATGAATAACCACCCTAAGTGTCATCACAGAACCTACATCCAACAATGAGTGGAGGTGGAGGCAGAGATCCATGGCTGAGCACTGGGCTGAGCTCCTAGTTCAGCTGAGAGCAGGGGAGGAGAGTGTATATGAGTAAAGGGATAGGGATTATGAGGAAAATTCCCACAGTGATGGTTGGCTGGAACTCTTGGGAGCTCACTGAATCAAGAACAGCCACTGAGGAACCATTGGAACTAGGCCCTCCAAGGGTAGGCAACTGTCAATGGCATGGGCAGTATGTGGATCCTCAAGGGGTGGGATCAGACTATGTTCCTGTGTTTGGGCGGGCACCTTGGCCCATTCCCTGCAGAGGAACACCTAACCCCCAGTCTTGATATTAGGATGAGGAAAGCAGACTTGCGTGGAGTAGATGTGCCATGCTGAACTGAACTACCTTGGGACTTCTTGCTCTTTTTGGGGGAGGGGATGGGGAGGAGGGAGTCTGAAGGTTGACTGGGAGGGATTGGGAAGAGGGAAAGTAGGGGGAGCAAGGGGGATGCATGGATAAAAAAGACTTTATTTTATAAATAAAAAAGGAAATATTCCAGAAGCAAAAAACGATTGAGAAACAAAACTACAAGGAGTGTGTGAAAATCAAGTAAAGACAACTTTATAAAGTGTTCATCAAAATCTCTGAAATGTTTGCCTAGGGAGTTGGTCCATCATTATGGTACACAAGTATGAGAACATGACTACAGATCACAGTACTCAAAAGCTGGATAGTGTTGCGTCTGTAACCCTAGAGTTGAGTTAGGGGCTATATGGTGGCAGGCAGATTTTTGGAGCTCTGCTTGCCAGAAGAGGGCAGAAGATTCCATTATAGATGGTTATGAGCCACCATGTGATTGCTGGGAATTGAACTCAGTACATCCAGAATAAAAGTCAGTGCTCTTAACTGCTGAGCCATCTCTTCAGCCCCTAAGAAATATAATGCTTGAATACTACCTGGATCCTGTTTTGAATTGAACAAGATAAAAGACTTCTTATACTTTGGCATATGGATGGAGTGCCAAGACTTCAACCAAGATCCTTGCTTAAGTTTTATGAAAAGTTCTCATTCTGGCAAGAGGAGAAAGTAAGATAACTGCAGATTTTATTCTCTCTCTCCATTCCTCCAAGTTCAAATGCCCAGTCTCATCCACAGCTCTGTAGCAGAACACCCAATGAAACCTTTCCCCCTCAACCCTAATATCAGAAGATGGTACGTGCTCCCATGCTCATGAATCATAAAGATTAATATAATAAAAATGGCCATCATACCAAAAGAAATCTAAAAATTCAATACAATTCCTAGTCCTCACTAAAATTCAAACAATTATTCACACCTCTTGAAAGGACAATTTTCAGCTCCATGTGGAAACACAGACAACACAGACAGACAGATAGACAGACAGACAGACAGACAGACACACACACACACACACACACATACACACACCAGGATAGCTAAAGAAATTCTGAATAATAAATTGCTGGGGGTATCACCATACTTTAGAGAGAGAGAGAGAGAAAGAGGCAGGAGCAAAATGTAATATGGTGTCCAGAATTGAATACTAGAATGGTTCAAGGAAATCAATGCAAATGGGGGAGAACTCAGGAGAATATCTATGGTTTAGTTAATAAATGTTTTGCTTTTTGACTAACATGTCAAGTTACATAAATGTTAGCAATTAGTTCAGAGAAGCTGACAAGAGAACACTGTAGTATCTATAACTTCTCTGAAAATCCAAATTATTCTAGAGTTTTGTTTTTTGTGATGGGATTTCTCTGAAACAAACAGCCTTGGCTGTCCTTGAACTCATAGAGATCTACGTCCTTCAGCCTCCTGAGTACTGGGATTTAAGGCATGCACCACCATGCCCTCCTCCAAATTATTCTAAAATAAAACGTTTTTCCACAATAAAAGAAAAAGGACAATGTAAAAAATATGAAAAGTTCTATTTTTTTCCACAAAACTATAATTACAACCACAAAAGATAAGGAGCCAAAATTAGCCCCTACCTTATAATGCTCTTTAAATATGATATGATTCTGGGATCATAAAGAACATTCAATAAAAGACTGATAATGTTTTGTAATAATTTAGAACCACTTACGTGTACTATAGGCCTCTTGGGTGTGAATTAGATGTGTGCAAGAAGAGGTGAAAACAGACTTTAGGTTTCATATGCAAACTAATCACATAGGCATCATGTAAAATATTGATTCTGATTTAAATAGGACCTGGCTGGAGTCAGATTATCAGAATTTTTTACAAGCTCGAAGTGTTCCTGATGTTGTCAGTTAGTTTTCACTGAGTGGCAGGAAGCTAGATGCCTTACTGAGGGCTTTCTGGAGAAAGTATGTGATAATGCATCTGATAGAGTATGGAGTCAGATCTCTGCTGTCTTGCATGGTGGCCACCTACCACATGTGGTTACTGAGCAGTTGAAAAGTGCCTAGTCTGAATCTGAGGGATAATGCAAGTATAAAATTCACAGTGATTTAGCACAAAATAGACTAAATTGTCCCATTAATAGTCTCTATTGACTGTATTCTGAAATGGAAATGTTTTGAATATATTTAGTTAGGGTGGAGCTCAGTGGGACAGCGCTTGCCTAGCATGCATGCATGAAGTCCTAGGTCTGAGCCTCTAAGCATAGGAAAAAAGTGAAAAAGAAAACTTTTTTTTCTTTACTTGCTTTGGTGTTTGCCTGGAACTGGAACTACAGACAGTTGTGAGCTGCCATGTGGATGCTGGGAATATGAATCCCGGTCCTCTGGAAGAGCAGTCAGTGCTCTTAACCGCTGAACCATCTCTCCAGCCCAAGAAAGAAAGATTTAGAAACAGCAGTGGTTCTAAGGGAATTGGCCAGTATCTTGAAGTTGCCACAATCCTCAATCTCTTTTTTTTCTTTCTGTGTGGTAGTTTGGAAAGAAGTCAAAGCTCATAGGAAGGGTAAATGGAGAGGGAGAGAGTGGCTCTTAGGAGCAGCGAGAGATGTTTCAGCAGAGTCTAAATAAGTTGTTTGTAAAAACTTCCAAGCTACATTAGACTTAGATTCCATAATTCTGTCCTCTTAAGTAGCTTATAAAATTAGGTAGATCAGAATTTAAACATAACACAAGACAGAATATGTGTGGTCAAAAACTAGTCTTTATGGGAATGACTAGATAATAGAAAGTAATTTATAAAGGAAATGCCCAACTTTGATAAGGAGGGTTAGATTTTTTGTGTGTATTTTAGCATTAAAGAATGCTAAAACTGAAAGAATGCAGCCAAACTACTAATATGTTAGTGTGGTACATGATTATAATTGCTTTTTTTTTTGTTCACGTGTAGAAATTTAAACATGACTCTTTTAAAAGCAAAGGACCTTTAAAAAATTACCTAGTGGATAGCTAGATTAACAGTTGTAGTAATGACTGAGTAGAAAAAAATAGTCTTGTATAAAATCTAAGGTAGTGATTTGTTCAGTGGACAGGCCATAATTCTTCAATTTTCAGTGAGTTGATGTAAATACAAACCCAGGCCACAGCTGTACATATACTTCATGTCACTGAAGAGTCCAAACTTTGCAAGTTATAAGGACTCTACATACAATATTCTATCCATTTGTCTGAAAGGGTGTTGCTCTTCTGATATCTAAAATAAAAGAGAATTCACACTTTAAAATAAAAATATTTATTTTATGGGTGTTTTGTTTGCATGTATTTCTGCACACCACTTATGTGTCTGGTGCCAGTGGAGGGCACTGAATCCCTTGGGAACTGAGTGTTGGGAATTGAACCCCTGTCCTCTAGAGGACCAGCTAGTGCTTCTAACTGCTGAAACATCTCTCCAGCCTCATAGAATTCATATTTTGGAATGCATATTTCTTATCTCTAGAGTAATGAAGTTTCTGACATTAACAAAGACATTTTTAGAGTTTCGCAATTGGGCACTGAAGTCAGTCTGAAGTTGAAATCTGAATTCTGCCAGTTATGACATAACTCTGCTTCACTTTTATGACCCAATTTTTCTTAGTCGTTAGGAGGGGAAAATAGCTGTCAACCTTGCAGAGCAGCTGCAATCAAAAAAGCTCTTAGCATCACAGTTGGCACATGGTTAAGTACTCTATAATGTCATCTATTATTATCATGTGTGCTGCCTTAAGAAAAATTTCAAGTGTAAAAAAAAAGTAGATGTGAATGAGATGAGGAAAATTCTTTTGAAATAAGTGAATTTAAAACATCAATTTATTCAACAAATAATTTCAGGACCACGTGCCTTGAACTCACTGACTTATACTTAGGTAAATAATAAACATCATTATTAGCACACTCTTGTGATTGTGGAATCTGTGATGTATTGAAAAAAATTGGGGGTACCCTTAATTAGCTAATGGGTTCACCCAGAAGTTTGTGGTTTTCCAGTGGCCTTGGGAACTGGGGTCCGAAGCTGGTGTTTAAACTTTCTGGCCAATTATGAAGCGCGGATTGACTGGTATACTCTAATTATTCCCTTCAGATTCCTTCGCTTTAATTTTTCATGGTTCCTTTCTGTTTCCAACTTGTTCCAAAGTTTCTGTCTCTAGGTTAGGAACATGTACTTTTTCAGGGACTGCTGACTGATATTCAGTAGATGAGGCTTATTTGGTTCCCTTCTCATTTTCCTTTCTGAGCATGGGTTCAGGGTCTAAATTCTGCTCACCTCCTAGTTCTCATTTTTATCTTAAATTTTCCTACTCTTAAAATATGTATTTGTTTATTCTCTCATATATTACATCCCAGACCACATTTTCCCCCTCCCCCTAGATCCACTGCTCCTTTGTTTCCCTTCAGAGAAGAGCAGACCTCCCAGGGATATCAACCAAACATGGCATAACAAGTTACAATAAGACTAGGCACAAAGCCTCTTAACAAGGCTGGGCGAGCCAACCCACTAGGAGGAAAGGGTCCCAAAAGCAGGCAAAAGAAATTCTCCTACTTTTATCTTAAATCATTGCCCCACCTCCCTCTACGTGATGCCCCTCCCACCGTCTCGCATAAGTGGACCATCTGCTCTCTCGGGTAAGCTCCAGGTGGGTTGTTGACAAGGCATCGCCTTTGCCCTCTCTGGTGAGCACATTCGCTGCAGAAGCGGCCACGCCTTAGTTCCCTCTCCAGAAAGGCAGGTGGCTGGCTCCCGACATTTTGCACAGCCTTCTGGACTCTGGCCTTATGACCCTAATGGTTTCCTTTCATTCGCGCCTTCCTTTTCAGGCAAGGAGGAGGCGGAGTTAGGATGGCTGCGCCACTGTTGCCGAGGCGACGCCTTGGTTACTTCCGTTTCTTTCAATGCTTCCGGGTTGGTGCTGCGGTGGCGTTTCCTACTGTGGGAGCCTCCGCTTCCCAGTCGTGTGATGAGCTTGAGCAGGTGAGGGGGAGCTCCTGGACTTCCAGGTTGGGGAGCGGGGCTGCAGCAGGCCGCGCGGGTCCGGGCTGGCCTGGTTCCCAGCCTGGGAGGGGCTTAACGGTCCTTTGATCTCTCTTTCCCCTCAGCTGAGTCCCTTCCCTGTCTTTCACTCTTCTGGCACCGGTGGCTTTACTTCTTCGATTGAACCCTGCTTCCTCGACCCCCCTGGGAGGCCGCCTCCTTCAGGCGCCTCCTTTCTCTCTACGAACTCGCTCTGACAGCCGAGGAACTGGCAAGATCCTGCTACCCAGAGGGTGAATGGGTATCTTTCCTGGAATAATCCTAATTTTTCTAAGGGTGAAGTTTGCAACGGCGGCTGTGATTGTAAGCGGAGTAAGCAAACATCTCCATTGTATCAGTGTGAGGGATGCTGTTGAGAGATGCTCCCCATCACTTTCTATCCCCTGTCACTCCTGAGGTTGAGGCATTGAAGGCATCTATTAAAATGCAGTTCAGTTACTTGATTGGGATCACAGCTGTTATTAACATGAATTTTGTTTTTCAGGCAGGGTAACAGCAGGGGCATTTATAGTTTGTTTTTTTTTAAACCAGTGCTTCCTTGCCCAACCCCCAGAGATGCTTAGAGTAGACGTTAACTCTTCCTCTTCATTTATATCGTAAAGTGTCTTTTATCTCCTTTTCAACAGTTTAATCCCATTGCTAATGAACATACTTTTCCGCCTACTTCACACCCTCCTAAGCTATTTCTCTACCTCTTCTGTTTACAATCCACTATGTTTGTAGTCCTGAGTAGCTAATTAAAATAGGGTATTTTATTACCTTAATTCACATCCCTATTAATAGGACTAGTCTTCCTCCAACATCTTGTTTCCAAGCCTTTCAGTAGAACCTACTCTTTTCACTTGTTCAGCCAAAAAGCATATTGTGTACTATGCTTGGGTCCCTCATTTCTGTTCCAGTAAAATTTTATTGATTTTCCACCTCCATATGACTGTGTATGTTTGCACATTTGTCTTTATACATCCTGTTTACCTCTCGGAGATATCTTCCTTACCTGCTCCTGTCCAGATTCAGTCTGCTCACAGTTAAGACCCAATTTAAGTTCTCTCACTTTGAACAGCTTTTCCAAATTATTCAGATGCCAATTATTCAAATGCATGCCTATGGTTTTCTTTTCCATGCTCCCCTTGCTCTTATAGATTGCTATACAGTTTAACACTTAATTTTTTCACCAGATGATTGTCCCGGCAAGATAGGTGGAATGGCAAATACTGTTTATGTTAGAATTTATCTTTGAATTTTTTTTGAGATGGGATCTTACTATATAGACTAGGCTGACCTCAGATGCAAAGGTATCCACCTGCTTCTGCCTTTCAGTTGCTGGATTTAAAGGCATGGATCACCACACCAGGCTGTGATTTTTAAAAGCTTGATCAGTTATATTCACAGGACATTGCAAGTCTGAGTATTTAGTATGCTTTTAACACATAGTTTAGGATCCCTATTGCTATCTTCCAAACATGAGAATGTCTAATACCTACTTGTTCATAAAGGAGAAACCAAGAAGGTTACCCAGAATTTCTTGCCCAGACACTGAAGTAAGTGTAGGGGCTATATAATGTGGATTCTAGGATATTTTTGTTACTTATTAGGCTATCAAGATTTCCACAATCAGATTCTAAGAATAGATGCATAAATTCTGAAGTCAAATTTTACTGGCTTCTTTATATAATAAAAATTTTTAGGGTACTGAATTTATATTGTTACTTAGGTATATTTTCTGTTCTTTTACCCAAAACTGAGGTTAGCCTCCACAAGTCAAAATAACTTTATGAGCAGTTGGGATACTTTACAAAGCAATTCTCTGCAAAAAAAGCAAGAGACAAGGGTTTGTAGGTAAAGAATCTGGAAAGGAGGAGAGTATTGTATAAGGTGGTTAGTATTATCCAGGTCCAGCAAGTTATTTTGGTGGCTTCCTCTGAATTGTTTATATACAAGTTGCATACATAAGACACTCAACTATTTGATATGTTTGTCCTCATTTTATACTGGTTTCTATGAGGGTTATAAAAAGTTTTGTGAACTATGGTGTATCTTTTAGGGAATCTTACCTATTTAAGAAAAGAGAGAGGATAACTAGAGAATAACTCTCACCCTAGTCATCATTTTATGCCCAATCAAATTTCTAAAAAAATTACATAGATGTAGAATAATAGGTGGGACATAATTTGCGTAATTGTATACAGCTAAGACTTTGGTATTCACTGGAACTTTAATACTTTAGTTGTATGATATGCCTCTCTGAAAAGAAACAGGTTTTGTGTATAGTAACTGAAGTAAAACAGACAGAATGAAGAAAATGATCAGGACTCTTTAGTCTGAGAAAGACAAAAAATTGTAGGAACATGAAAGGTGACTTCAAATATTTGAAGGGCTCCTTTGTGAGGACATAAATTTGTCCAATGTGCCTCCATATTGTTCTAGTGTGAAAAAGGGCTGTATAAAGTCTAATCAAAGGAGATAAGAAATTTCTTTCATACTTTGATTTCTAGCATCTGAGTGAAAGATTTTACTATCAAATGTGACTGGGGAAGTGGTATAGGTGTTGGTTTTGGTAAGTCTTCCACAGGATTGCATAATTTTATGGATTAATGAAATGTAAATGAAACTATGATGGAATAGATATAGAAAAATATCAATTTTCCAAATAAAGACACTAAATATCATTTTATATAAGAAAGATGATTTGTTAGTGCCTCAGGAATAGACAATGTTATTTAATAGTAATTTAAATGACATGTTTAGCTGAAAACAAAGCAGCCCTTGGCTGTTTTTTTTTTTTTTTCCTAACCTCTGAATTGGGAACCCCTGGGCTACTTGACCTAAGATCCAGAGACTTACCTTTCTGTTTCCTAGTATAACTCTGTTCCCAACTTTTAGTGATTTGTTATTGTTCCTGTACTGTAAGCATTTTCTTCATTAAAAGATTAGGTAGAGGGTTGGAGAAATGGTCCAGCTGTTAAAAACAGTAGCTGCTCTGCTAGAGGACTCACTCAGATTCAAGTTCTCCCCTCCAAATGGCAGCCCACAACCACCTGTAACCAGTTACAGAGGATCCAAACTCTCTTCTGGCCTTCCTGGTTATCAGGCATGCATGCGGTGCAGGGACATACATGTAAGCAAACATTCATATACACACAAAAATAATGATAGAACACTAAATATTTTTTAACATTGAGTAGTAGGCACTAAAGATGTGGTAGCATCTTTTTCTGTACTAAGAGGATGCATGAAGATGTAAAGGGTAAGCCTTCGGGGAGAAGCACAGGAGACATTTGAAATATCAAAGGCTATTTAGGGAAATGTCTAAATTTGACACCAGAGAAGGATTTTTCCTCTCTTGTATGTTCTTTTGGAGACAGGGTCTTCTATAACTTAGGCTGATCTCAAACTCCCTATGTAGGAAAGGGTAACTTTGAACTCCTGATCTTCCTGACTCCACTTTCATTTTTTTCATTTACTATTAGATATATTGTGAGTATCATTTGTAACATAAAATAAATAAAAAAAATAGATACCAAAATGGGTGACATTTACAATGATCCTAACTATCTAAATCGTATTTTTATTTTTTTTATTATGAATAAAGTCTTATTTTCTATCCGTGTATATCCTTGTTCAAGCTCCCTTCCCCCTCCCACCCATTCCAGTCACTCTTTCTTCTCCACATCTCCCCATCTCCTCCCCAGCAAGGGTAGGAGGTCCCAAGGTCCCAATATAGCTCAGTTCAGCATCCACTCCTGGCAGATCCAGTTTCCTCACCCCCACATCAAGACTGTGTCAGGTGTTCCTCTAGAGAGAGTGGGCTCCAAGGTGCCACTCCCAGGTGTTTCAGATTCTAAGCTGTTCAGAGGTTGTGGTTTGCAGCTTGGACATGCTTTGCTTTTTCCTTTCTTGTTTAGAGTCCACTAATGAGTGAGTACATCCCCTGCTTATCTTTCTGAGTTTGTGATACCTGGCTCAGGAGGATATTCTCCAAATCCATCCATTTGCCTGCGAATTTTAGGATATCATTTTTTTCTTACTGCTGAGTAGTACTCCATTGTGTAGATGTACCACAGTTTGTTAATCCATTCTTCAGTTGAGGGACATCTAGGTTGTTTCCAGGTTCTTGCTATTATGAATAATGCTGCTATGAACATAGTTGAGCTAATGCCTTTGGAGTGCGAATGTACAGCTTTAGGGTATGTGCCCAGTAGTGATATTGCTGGATCCTTGGGGAGAGTGATTCCCAGTTTTCTGAGAAACCTCCACACTGCATTCCAGAGTGGCTGAACAAGTTTACACTCCCACCAACAATGGAGGAGTGTTCTCCTTGCTCCGCAACCTCTCCAGCATAGGCTGTCATTTGTCTGACTCTACTTTCAAAGTGCTGGAATTACAGGCATGTACCATCACCAGGTTTGTCTAAAAATTTATTTATTTTTTTGTAAATGTAGGAGGTATGCCATAGTCTTATTTTTCCTATCAATTTCTATTTTGCTTTTTAGAGTTTTGATGAACTTTCCTTCAATAGGGGTATCTCTCACATATGCAACATATACTGTGTTTGAAAGGAAGCTTCCATAATAATTTTTGTAGTATGTAACCAAGACATTTGTCTGCATGCTTGCTAGCCTTTCTGGAAAATTTCTCGTTGCTTTGTTTCAGAGAATTACTTTCACAAAAAATAAATCAAAACCCTGTTTTCTCCAAGTGGCTCAACTGTGCTAATCCAGGCTGGCAAGGGGGAAGATGAACAGCAAATGCTATGTATTAAAATGTAAATTCAGCAGTGTAGTAATAACTACCTAACATATTGAACAAAGTTTCAGGGGTTTTTCTAGGTGTTAAATATGTATTACTTATATACAACAGATCAGCCCTATGGCATAAGTTTCTATCATTATAGTTTTCAGAAAATGGAGGCAGAAAAAGATTGTATAACTTTCCCAGAGCCACAGGTAGTAAGTGATAGTCAAGATGTGAATCTGGAGCCATTATTCCATGTTATATGATCTGATTTCAGAGTGGTCCTTTTTGACTGTAAATGCTTTGGAAATAGGGAAGTGTACATACTTTGAAGCTCTGAAAAAGAAAGAAGTATTTTAAGAAAAGAAGAAATTCTTTTAAGAAAAAGTAGTGTTTCCAAGTGGATCAAAATTTAGCAGGTGATGCCCACAGTAGTAGTTCTTAAAGCATCAGTATTCTTTGAGACCTTGCAGATTCTCAGGGCAAGACATAAGCTGCCAATCAGAAACTCTGAGGTGAGGCTGAGCAGTCCATGCTTTAATACCTTGTGAGATGAATCTGGTACATGCTACAATTTGACCAATACCTTGTGAGATGAATCTGGTACATGCTACACTTTGATCAATATTTGTTTAAATGTTAGAGTTGTAGAAAAATAAATCCAAGAGTGAAGAAGCTGAAGGTAGCAGAAAAATAAAACTGAAGTTCTTGGCTTGTTTTTGTTTTTCGAGACAGGGTTTCTCTGTGTACCCTGGCTGTCCTGGAATTCACTCTGTTAAACAGGCTGCCATCAAATGCACAGAGATCCACCTTTCTCTCTGCCAGCATTAGGAATAAAGGCATGTGTCACCACTGCCCTGGCAAAACTGAAGATTTTTTAAGATGACAGATTTAAAATGAATTTAATGGAGAAGAAGTAAAAAGGGTTGGGGATGGAAGTACATTATTAAGGAATTAGAACATGAAAAGTATAGTGCTTGGATATGTTATTAAAGTTCATGGGGAAGGGAAAGATCACTGGATGGATGAATGTTCAATGTCAGAGATAATATCCACATTGCTGTCTTTTCTCCAGGAGCCAGAAGCAAGGTGAATTGCTACTTAGCTGAGCACGGGTCTCACTGAGTTAGCTGCTTTGGTGTATAGCTAGCTCAGTTCCTAGAACTGAGCTGCTAAATTTTAGTGGAGACCTGAGAGAGCTGAGAACATTAGGGGATAGTGTTGGGAGGTTGTGCTTTGTGCCTGAATCAAGCTAACTGAATATTGTGAACTGCTTTTATAAGATGCCTCAGCCTATGTAATTTGAATTTGTTTCCTTGACTCGTGATTGTCTAGATGAATGTCAGAGATGGATGTGCTAGATGGGCTGAAGCTTCTTTGGGTGGGGAACAGTGGAAAATTAGAGAGAATGAAGGGCACGTTGCTTTTTTGAGTGACTGTACACCTACCCTACAGAATGACATTAAAGAATGAACTCATGATCATCTAGCACATGAAACAGGACTCTCCATTTTGTCTCATTCCACTTGGTGGTTTTTATTTTTTCCTCTACATTTGTTTGGTTTGCCGGTTTTGTTGTTTTAAACCATACAATCAAGTGTTAACCAATACTCTCTTCGTTCTTGTGCCCTTTTCTGATTTGTGTTTATTTTTAGCATCAGAAAAGTTCCACTTTAAGCCATGAGATGTCTGGTCTGAACTGGAAACCTTTTGTGTATGGCGGCCTTGCCTCTATTGTTGCCGAGTTCGGTAAGAATCTGAAAAAAAAATGACAAATATGAGTTTTATGCCACATGTGATTATGTATGGTACTAATTATTATTGGAGAAAATTAGAGAACAAATGAAAAGAGTGTTGTCATCTTTGTTTTAAAAATTATTGTTGTGCCAGGCGATGGTACTGCATGCCTTTAATCCCAGTACTTGGGAAGCCAAGGCAAGTGAATCTCTGAGTTCCAGGCCAACCTGGTCTAAAAGTGAGTTCCAGGACAGCATGGCTACACAGAGACACCCTGTCTTGAAAAACTAAAAAAAAATTGTAGCATAGCTATCAAGTAATACTCTAAGAAGATACTTAGATAAGGCAAATGAGGCTTAAGAAGTCAAAATTTGAACTTTTTGATAGCTTACTGATTTACTAATTTTTCAAAGTCAAATATGCACAGTCATAGAGGACTATATATGATAGTGCTTTCTGCCTATTCCTTGTACTAATTAGTGGTCTTTCATTTATGCTAAGGTTATAATTTTCTTCCTATACAGGCTTCCTTTTTTGTAAACTTCTCTTCCATTTTAGAAGCAAACAAGATCAAACAAGAGTCATCTCTATTTTGATTTAAATTTTGAAATCATTTTAGATTGTGACTTTTTATTTTCCAGATTTTTCTTTCTCCTAAACGATTCCTAAGTGTCTACAATCCAGCAGTGTTTTCTGACTTTCTTGGTATATACTCTGGTCTTAGATTTTTCAGGTCACAAAAGTTCAGAACTGGATATATAATGAGCTTGCTAGTCTTAGATTATTGAAATCGTTCTTAAAACCCATTTTGTTCATGCAACTACCACTTTTATGTGCTGATCTAAGAAAGGGGAGTTTTATTGAAGAATCTTGCTAGGGATGACATGATGGCTCAGCAGGTAAAGATGCTTGCTGTCAAGTTTGATGGACCTGAATTTGATCCTTAGGACCCATGTGGTTGAAGAACAGAACCAACTCCTGTAAGTTGTCCTCTGACCTCCATACACAAGCCCTACCACACACATACATAGACATGCACACAAATAAAGCATAATTGAAAAAGATAATGGCTCAAGTACTCTGCGGTATTACTTCTGAACTATCCAAGGCACCATGGTGAGTAGAACCAAGTTAGACTACTAATTTCTCTCATAATATTAGGAAGTTGTAAACAAACACTCACCCATATTATTGTAACTGCATCTAAAGCAGCAACTCCATGCTTTTCTGTGCTTGTGATCATGTGAGGAAATTTTATGAGGGTAAGATAGGGAGACCTGAAGTGGGAGAGGATGGGAGAGAAAGACTAATAAGTGCCATTGACTTTGATATCTTACCAAGTGAAAGAAACATCTAAACTCCTTTGCATTTCTGGAAGAGAGTGTCAAGTATACTGTGTGGCAAGTTGTGCTTCCTAGAGAGGCTAGTGCATTTCACTTCACTTAGCCTTTACCTTCTGGCAGTGGTGTAGTAGATATCTGAGTGTTATGAAAAGGACCCTGTCTTAGAATTCCAATATTGTCATTGTCTTATATTTAGCCAAAACATACTGTGGTCTTTGTAAATACTTAGGAGTATGTTCCTTCATAGGCACTTTCCCTGTGGACCTTACTAAAACACGGCTACAAGTCCAAGGCCAGAGCATCGATGTCCGTTTCAAAGAGATAAAATATAGAGGGATGTTTCATGCCTTGTTCCGAATCTATAAAGAAGAAGGGATTTTGGCTCTATACTCAGGGTAAGTCTGGCTTCTTTCCTTATATCATGAACAACTGCATGATAGTTTACACCCTTCTCATTCACCAATTTGACTTGTAATTCTGTATTGGTGAGCTTTTGTATATTTCATCTCCTTGTAAGTCTTGAGCTCTGGATTTTGTGTTAATCTGGCTGTATGTAATATCACTGCAGCATAAGATTTTTTTTCTGGCTTTCTGACACTCACTGATGATGGCTGTTGTAAAAGCAGCACCAAAAAAATTAAAAATTAAAAGTTAAAAAAAAGCAGCACCAATTAGCTACAGACATTCTTGTGAGAATTTTCCTGATTTGGCAAACACTAGCTTCCTTTAAGATTTTCTTTGTGAAAGAAATGTTATTCTGGCAGATTAATAGGATTGAAGAATAGGAGAAAGGGAGACTTTTTTCATCACCTTTTGATTACCTATCAGTTTATGATTTATTGTCCAGTTTGTAGTGCAACTGATGCTGATTTCCTAGGCCACCCTAAATCTAGGCTACCAGTATCACTGAGAGGATAGAAATAAATTTTATCAGTAACCTGGGTAGGGCTTATTTGAAATATAGTTTTCTTGGAGGAAAAAAAAAAGCAAAAAAACCCAACCAACCAAACAAAAATCAGGTCTTCATCCAGAATGAAATGATTCATGGATCATCTCTTTTACCTTGTTCTTTCATTGGCATAGATAACCTTGACATTCTTTTTCTGATGCAAGTAATAGAGTCAGAAATATGCATATTTAGTCATGTTTTTTCCTTCAATCCTAACCATTTGAGCTGTTGCTTTATTTCTATTTATATCTCCTAAAGTATAGTTCTGCAATTTGGATGAATCTCAAAGGAGGCATGAGTGAGAACATCTTCAGTTTATGAGCAGAATTTAAGTAGGTTGAGATCTTGGCACTATTGCTTCCTTTTTGATTGGGTTAAAGATATATCTGCAACTGTTAGGAAATAAAGGTTGATTTTTTTTTAACTTATGAGATGTGGGTTACTGTCTTAACTCTTTTGCATATTGCTACATTCATTTTGCTTATCTTTTCTGAAGGATTTTTGCATATAAATTCATGGGTTTGTACTATTTTTTGTCTGGGTTTTGTTATCAAGGTAATACTGGCCAAAATGATTTGGGAAACATTCTCTCTTCTGTTTTCTAGAGACACTGTATAAGATTAATGGTAATTCTTCAATGGTTTTATGAAGCTCTTCAGTAAACTTCTTTGGTCTGGGGATTTTCCATTTTTTGAACTTTAATACAATGATTAATTCAATGGGGATGGAGAGATAGCTCAGTAGTTAAGCTCACTGGCTGCTTTTCTATAGGACCTGGTTTGATTTCAGCACCCACATGGTAACTAACTGCTGCCTGTAAATCTAGTTCCAGATCTTATGCCCTCCTCTGGCCTCCAAGGGCACTGCATGTACATGGTGCACAGACATAGGCAAACATTCATATATGTAAAATAAAAGTAAACATAATCTGAAAAATTTAAAAACTATGAATTTAATTTTATTTTGTAAAATTTTAATACTGTTAGTTTGGGCCACTGTAACAAATTACTATATATATGTTTGGTGGCTTAAAAATAGCAGGAATTATTTTTTTATAGTTCTACAGGTTGGGTAAGCTTTAGACTAGAAATTATTTTCAGCTATATTTTAGCTGCATATTCTCTACCCATCCTCTGTTGTTTTCTATTACTGGTGATTAAACCTAGGGCCTAACACATGCTGTGCAAATGCTCTGTGAGCTACCTAGTTCTCTTTTTTTTACTTTTTATATGAGAGAGTCATGTTAAGCTGCTCAAAGCTTGCCTTGTACTCACCCTAGTTCAAGCAGACCTGGAACTCCTCATTCTCCTACCTTAGCTTGCAAGTAGCAGCTGGGATTACAGACCTGTACTGCCAGACCTTGATGTATCCCACATAAATTAAAAATTTTAATAGTATTTTAAAATGGTTTTGAATTATCATTATATACTTTCCTGCTTCCATTCCATTATATAATTTCTCCACCCATATGTCTCTTGCTTCTCTCTTATATTCATGGAATATTTTTCTTTAATTACTATTATCATATGTATTTTATAGGATGGATTTGAAATTTTACTCATATCTATACATTGAAAAAGTTTCTTTTGCAACTTTCTCTAACCCATATATTGTTTTAGATCTGTATTGTTTGATTTCCAAGTGTTTGAGCATTCTTCTTATCAGTTTCTAGTTTGCTTCCACTATGGTCAGAAAATATATTCTCTTAATTTCAGTCCTTTTAACTTTTTGGTGTTTTATGACTTGGGATGTGAGCTTTCTTTGTCGATTTCTCATGGGTGAGTGAAAAAAAAAAGCATGTCATATTGCTTGGAAAGATGTAGGTAAAAGAATTGTAAAATCTACAAATGTGTGTTAAATAAAATTAACTTTTCTTTATCTCTCTCTTTTTTTGGGCAGAATTGCCCCTGCTTTACTAAGACAGGCATCATATGGCACCATCAAAATTGGTATTTACCAAAGCTTGAAGCGATTATTTGTAGAACGTTTGGAAGGTCAGTATGCTCAACTTTCTTTTGAGGTTATCCTCAAAGGATTGTTGAAATCATGCTTAGTGTGAAATGTTTATCTCATGATGCCAGAGAGTGAAAGATAGTCACTTTGGGTATAAATTAAGCTTGTATTGACTTGGGCTAGATCCCTGCACCTGGGACACGTGAGTTAGAGGCACCTGCTCTTCAAAATCATCTTTTACTATCAACTGAAAAACTTAGTCTGGTAAAGTGACTTAATGTGTAAATTCATGTAAGTGTGACTACTTGAATTTGATATCTGTAACCTATGTAAGGGTAGAAGGAGTGAACACATTTCATAAAGTTGAACTCTGACCTTTATACATATGATATATGTTCTCCCCCCAATAATATTTCTTTTCTTACAGTTAAATGCATTTAATAGAAATATCAATCATTATAGTTCCTTATTGCTGGTTACAAAAAGCATATATTCTTTTTTAATCAAAGTAATTTTTATCATGCAAAAGGCATTTTTATTATATTCATATGAACAGACTAGGTAGAATAATAATTCTTAAAAAACCTTGTCATTCTTGAAGAAGCCTAAAAATCTCCTGTAAATGAATGTTGTCTTCATCAGTTAGAGGACTTGAAGGCATTTTCTAGATGCCAATTTTGATAAGCTTTAGTGTGTCATAGTCTGGATGCTGATGCACCTAGGGCCACTTCACCCACATGCACAGCTGTTGTATGTTTCTCCATTTGATCCTGATACTTGCAGGATACATATTTTATCATAGGCCTGGGGTTACTGGATGGTTTAGAAAGCTGGGGAGACTTCATGTTAGTAGTATTTCTTAAAGCACTTTTTAATTCTAAATCAGCATTTTTCTAGTGCCTCTTCAGTGGGAATCCTGAAGGATTCACTTTCATCACTCCTGAAAATATTTTTCTTTCATAGATTATTCACATGGGCTTACTAATTGAAAATATTTTTCTTTCATAGATTATTCACATGGGCTTACTAATTTTCTGATTATAGGCTTTTCATGTGGAGAAGGAATGGTGAAGATTGGATTTTCTCTGTGGAACAATATGTTCTGTTGTTCCTTCTTTCCTATATTATTTCTTTTGGACCTGAGGGTTAGGGTTAGGGTTAGGGTATCAGTAGCAGAGTGCTGGTCTAGCATGTATAAGTCTCTCTATTCTCATCCAATTCCAGGAATTATACTACCACCTTTTCATATTTGACTCTAGAAGCCTTTTGTACATGATAGGAGGGTAGGAGGATATAAAGCCATTCAATGTTAATATCTAAATAGCTTTATTATACATAAGATTATATTTTCGGGCTGGAGAGATGGCTCAGCGGTTAAGAGCACCGTCTGCTCTTCCAGAGGACCCGGGTTCGATTCCCAGCACCCACATGGCAGCTAACAACTGTCTGTAGTTCCAGTTCCAGGCAAACACCAAGGCAAATAAATAAGTAAATAAATAAATAAATAAATAAATAAAATAAAAAAAAAGAAAAAGAAAAAAAAGATTATATTTTCAGCATCTGGTTATTAAGTTTTTAAAGTTGACTATTCATAAAAGGACTTGAAAGTTGAAAGTTGAAAAAGGATGACACCAACTGGTATGCAAAACTGGACAGGGAAAAGCCTACACAAAGAACTATAGGCAACTACAGAAAACTAGGGACATGAGAGGTGGTGTTCCCCAGGGAAGGTTAATTGGTTGTCCAGTGCCAAATGGTCAGTCCTTACATACATAAAAGTAACATTATAGAGACTAAACAGGTTATATTTAGGAGTATATATGTAAATATATATTTACATGTAATAACAATTAGTAAAAAATTGGCCATAACCTTGAAGAACAGAGAGGGGTATATGAAAGGGTTTCGAAGGAAGAAAGGGAAGGGAGAAATGTAATTAAATTATAATCTCAGTAGTGATGGCACGTGCCTCTAATCCCAGCACTCCAGAGGTAGAGGTAGGCAGATCTTTGAGTTCAAATCCAGTTTGGTCTATAGACTGAGTTCAGGACAGCTAGGGCTATTACACAGAGAAACTCAATATTGTAAAAGTGAAAAACAAAGCAAAATCTATAAATTGTAATCTCAAAAAATTGAAAAGACTTAAAATCAGATGCATTCATTATGTTTGAAGTGGTTGAAAAGAAAATACCACATTCCAATTTATGTAATATACTGAAAATTATGTAGAAGAATGTCTTCAAAATAATATTTTAAGGAAATAATGGTTTATATTTTATAAATTGTATATATTTTGTATAAATTTGGGATGGTCTACAAATATTTGAGAGTCTTTGCTTTGATACACCTTAAAGTTTATTTATAAGTCATTTCTGGAAAGGATTTTCTTCATTCAGTATCTCAGGTTCTCTGAGAAACCAGTACTTCTTAATTCAATGAACCTTTATTTATTTACTTATTTTATATTTTTACAGATGAAACTCTCCTAATTAATATGATCTGTGGGGTAGTGTCAGGAGTGATTTCATCTACTATAGCCAATCCCACTGATGTTCTAAAGGTAAGAGAGATGTTTGCCATGTGAGTTGAAAGACTACAGCTTTAACTCAGATTAGAGTTAAGATTCTTATACTGTCCATTGGTTGTTCTAAATACTTGGGCAAATCTCTAAACTATGCAAGGTCTCATTCATTCTTGTTTTGAAATGAAGATAATTGGCTTTGTGACCCAATATAGGTTATTTTCAAAGCTGTGCAGTTTTAGGGAATTGATTTCTAGACTCCTTACTATGTTTATATTCTTTAAGGGACCTGAGAATTAATTTGTGTTTCTAATAGCCCTGTTCCTATTTTACAAGACAAAGGCATATCCCTTATGTATTCCAAATCTTCAGGTGGTGTGTTGACCTGAAGCATAAACTGGGACATCAAAGGGATAGGTTGAGGTAGCGTTTTTAGAGAAGTTTCTTTTCATAACTGCTTTACCTTAAATTTATATTGTTTCTGTTTTCCTTGTCTACATTTTTATTTTTTAAAATTTATTTATTTATTTGTTATGTACACAGTGTTCTACCTGCACACCACACCAGAAGAGGTCACCAGATGTCATTATAGATGATTGTGAGCCACCATGTGGTTGCTGGGACTTGAACTCAGGACCTCTGGAAGAGCAGCCAGTGCTCTTAACCTCTGAGCTATCTCTCCATCCCCCTTGTCTACATTTTTATTAAGGATGAGCTTTGGCTTTCAGTGTTATATATCTTGGTTTATACTGATTGATAAGAATGTGATTGAACTTCTTTAATATTTTATCAGTCACAGAATGAAACACTTATTTTAATGCCAGCTTTCAGCTTTATCTGACAAATGGTAAAACTTTCTCTTTTAATTATTAAAGCACTAAATGTATGATTAAACTATGTGAGGGAACCACAAGTTAGGATTATTGTTTCTTTTTCTGAGACAGAATCTTATGTAGCCCATTCTAGCTTTGAACTCTGTAAGTAGCAAAGAATGACCTTGAATTTCTGGTCTTCCTGTTTTACTGAGAATACAGATTTTTACAACCATGAATCTCAAGTTTAAAAAATATTATTTAATGTATGTGGGAGTTTTGCTTGCATGTATGTCTGTGTACCATGTGCATGCAGTGTTCATGGAAGCCAGGAGAGGACGTTTGAGTCCCTGCAACTGGACTTAACAGACAGTTGTGAGCCATCATATGGGTGCTGAGATCGGGCCTAGGTCCCCTGGAAGAGCAGCAAGTACTCTTAACTGCTGAGCCATGTCTTTAAGCCAGAGTTATGAGAAAAAAAATTCAAGTTTGTTGCTTATAATAAGAGAAAGTACAAATCAGAATACAGGATAATGCAACCCAAGTGGTAAGAGACTCACCTTACAGCAATTACAGCAGAGTTTATAATGCATAAGAGAATATTCATCCCAATTTATAGGGATTTCTTCTGGGACTTTGCCCCGGTGAATAACAAAACCACTGGATGCTCAAAGTCCCTTACATGAATGAAATAGTACTTGTCCATATAACCTGTGTGTATTCCTTTAGATATTTTAAATTCACTTTAGATTACTTATGATGTTTAATATAATGTAAACATATGTAAATAGTTTCCATCTTATTCCAGAAATAACAAGAAAAAATTCTACATGCACTCAGTACAAATGCAGTTTTTTCTAAATATTTTTCAATTGGTGATTGGTTGAGTCCACAAATATAAAACTGTAGACAATTTTGATTATTAGTTGATTGGTATGAATTCTCATTCTTTTAAAAAAATGAAATTATTCAGGTGATGTTGGTACATATCTTTAATCCTAGCACTCAGGAGGCAGAACCAGGTGGATCTCTATGAGTTCAAGGCCAGCCTTGTCTACAGAGTGAGTTCCAGGACAGCCAGGGCTACACAGAAATCCTGTCTCAAACAAAACAAAACAAACCCCCCAAAAAGAAGAACTAAAAGAAAGTTAAAAAATTAAATATTTATTTTTGTGTGTGTATATTTTGCCTGAATGTATGCATGTGTACCACATGAGCCTAGTGCCCATAGAATCTGAAGAGACCATTGGATGCCCTGGAACTGAAGTTACTGACAGTTGTGAGCTGCCATGTTGGTGCTGAGAACTGAACCCAGGTCCTCAGGAATAACAGTCAGTGCTCTAAATCACTGAGCCATATCTTTAGCCCCCAAATTAAATTTATCATCATCATTGACATTAGTTTGTGTGTGGGGCACATGTATGGAAATGTGGTAGTTAGAGGAAACATTTTGAAATCAGCTTTCTTTTGACCAATGGTCTAGGGATTGGACTCAAAAGAGAACAATGCTCATTTATAGACTCCTCATTCATACTAAACCTCTGTTGTTAATATTTGGATATGTATGATCATCTAGTCTTCTTGCTGTGTTTATAGTTTTTTTAAACTTCACATGTTCTTGGTAAGAATTATATATACTGCTTTGCAGCACTTTTCTGTTTAGCAATTATTTCACACTATATTAAATAATCAAATTGTTGGAAAAGAATAAATATAAACATAGAGTTGGTTTTTAAAAAATTTATTTATTTATTATCCCATGTATTCCCTTGCTCTCCCTCCCTTCCAACTCCCAATCCCTCCTTGTCTACCTACAGCCTCCCTCCTCCCCCTTCCCTCCCCCAAAGGGCAAGTAGTCCCAAGGTGGATCAGCTCAGCATCCACTCCAGGCAGGTCCAATTTCCTCACCATAATGTCATGACTGGGTTAGGTGTTCCTCTGGGAAGAATGGACTCCGAAGTGCCAGTTCATGCATAGTAACACAGTCTGATTCCTCCTCTCGAGGCTCCACATACTGCCCATGGACAGCTGCCTATCCTTGGAGGGCTTAGTTCCTTTTCCTGGTGGTTCCCCAGTGGCTGTTCTTGATTCAGTGAGCTCCCCAGAGCTTCAGCCAGCCATGACTGTGGGAATTTTCCTCATAAGCCCTATCCCCTTGCTCATATAGACTCTTCTCCCATGCCCTAAGCTGGACCAGGAGCTCAGCCCAGTGCTCAGCAACGTATCTCTGCCTCTACCTCTATTCATTGTTGGATGTAAGTTCTGTAATGGCACTTGGGGTGGCTATTCATTTGATTATAGGGAAAGTCTTGTCTAGGCAACACCTTCACTATTTTTCATATTAAGCCATGAGATTGTGACTAACCCCAAGCAAGGTAAAAAGCTCCTTGCCATCCATGAAAGGATCAAAACTTACCAGTGGTTCCTATTTCTATCTATTCACTTTAGGGTTGTGTGTATGAGAAAAGTGTTGTATTAGTTGAGATAACCATTTCGCCTTCCTAAACATTTTGTTCTCACCTCTTCTTGGTTGCAACCCCTTCTGCTCCCAATTAGCTAAGGAGATCTTCTCAATTTTCTCTTCCTAGGGGAATCCGTGGAAGTTTCTCTTAAGTTCCTTCTGATCCCAAGCTTTTCAGAGGTTGCATTTTGCAGCTTGGGTGTTCTCTGCTTTTTTTTTTTTTTTTTTTTTTGCTTTTTGTCTATAAAGTACACTAATGAATGAGTACATCCCCTGCTTATTTTTCTGGGTTTGTGATACCTCGCTCAGGAGGATAGTCTCCAAATCCATCCATTTGCCTGCAAATTTTAGGATATCATTTTTTCTTCTGAGTAGCATTCCATTGTATTGTACCACAGTTTGTTAATCAATTCTTCAGTTGAGGAACATCTAGATTGTTTCCAGGTTCTTGCTATTACAAATAATGCTGCTATGAACATAGTTGAGTTAATGCCTTTGGAGTGTGAATGTGCATTTTTAGGGTATATGCCTAAGAGTAGTATTGCTGGATCCTTGGGGAGATTGATTCCCAGTCTTCTGAGGAACTGCCATATTGCATAGAATTGGAATGATACAATATTTTAAGCACACACATTTGAATCTTTGAATATACATGCAACAAGATAACATTCATTAAAATATAAAAAGATGTCTGTAAAAGTGAACATTCATGATTGGCTAAACATCAACTGGACAAGGACAACAGCAATACACAGGCTAACATGGACAGAGATAAGGACTATATTTTAGAAATTATTTTTAACACTTTCTAAAGTCTACAAATACTTTAGAGGAAAACGTTATGGTTCCATTCTATTCTATTAAATAAATGTGTCATCATTCATGTAACCAATAGGTTGTTGACATTAGTCCCTAAGTTTTTACTCAACTAATTACATGTTTTTCTAACAGTCTTGTTATGTAGCCATCTGTCCTGGAACTCACTGTGTAGACCAGGCTGTTCTTGAACTCGCAGAGATCTACCTATCTCTGCCTTCTGAGTGCTGGGATAAAAGACCTGTGCCACTGCATCTGGCTCTAACTGGTTATATCTTCCTGAATAGTTGTTATTGTACACTCCAGAAAAGATAGATTTACTATGAGAAATATGAGGCCTACTGAAAATCTTTATAGAATATACTTTGGCACAATTATATTTTTGTGTATAGTTTAATTCATTAATTTCATCATAATAGCAGAGTTTTAAAAATAATTCCTTAATTTTAAAGGAGTGAACTCTTATTTTGCTTTTCTGTCAAATTAACATGTTCTCTTCTTTTTGTTTTAGATTCGAATGCAAGCTCAAGGAAGTTTGTTCCAAGGGAGCATGATTGGCAGTTTCATTGATATATACCAGCAAGAAGGTACCAGGGGTCTGTGGAGAGTGAGTACTCTTACTGGTGTTGAATTATACTCTTTACTTGAATTTTCATATTAAGCCATGAGATTGTGACTAACCCCAAGCAAGATAAAAAGCTCCTTGCCATCCATGAAAGGATCAAAACTTACCAGTGGTTCCTATTTCTATCTATTCACTTTAGGGTTGTGTGTATGAGAAAAGTGTTGTATTAGTTGAGATAACCATTTCGCCTTCCTAAACTTCACAGTGAATTTCTAGTTTCAGTACAGCTTTGTCAGTTTTGGATTAAACACAGTAATGTTTCTCTATAATGGTCTCTGCAGTGCTTATGTTTAAAGAGCATAACAATGTTTTTTTGTTGTTTTTTTATGTTTACAGTGTTCTGCCTGCATGTATGCCTGCAGGCCAGAAGAGGGCACCAGATCTTATTACATAAGGTTGTGAGCCACAGTGTGGTTGCTGGGAATTGAACTGAGGACCTCTGGAAAAACAGCCAGTGCTCTTAATTGCTGAGCCATCTCTCCAGCCCAATGTTTTTAACTCTATTATTACAAAGCATAAGATGTACCATAAAATACTGATACAATTTACAAAACTATGGGGGAAAATTCCAGTAGTTCCACTACTTAGACATAATCACTTTGAACACTTTGCTATTATCATCTAGACTTTATTTATACTTTGCCTTTTGTTGTCAGTTGTTGTAATGACTTTTTTGTTTTTGTTTTGAGACAAGGTGTAGTAAGTATCCCAGACTGGTCTTGAACTTATGATCCTCCTGCCTGTGATTCCTGAGATATCAGGTCTATTCCAGTATACCTGACTTCTGTTGCAATAACTTTTCCTTTTGAGACAGGATCTTACTATGTAGTCTGGGCTGGCCTCAAACTCACAGACATCCCCTGCCTCTGCCTTTTGAGTACTAGGATTAAGGACATGCACCACCCCACTAGGCTGTTGAATAACTTTTTATTCTGCTGTAATCATAGAATTATTATAAGCAAATAAGACTATTATTAGAATATGCAGAGAGCAGAATTGGATGGCAAGTCTATTGATACTTTTAAATAAAAATGAGAGCTTTATTATTTTTTTCTTTATAATTTTCTTTTTTTTAACATTTATTCTTATTTTATTTGAATTGGTATTTTGCCTATATGTATAACTGTGTAAGGGTGTCAGATCTTGGAATTACAGACAGTTGTTAGCTGCCATGTGGATGCCAGGAATCGAACTCAGGTTCTCCAGAAGAATAGCCAGTGCTCTTAACTGCTGTGCCGTCTCTCCAGCCCCATTTATAATTTTCTATAGCTTATTCTTACTTTAAAAATTCAAACAAAATAGAGCTGAAAGAATTGAACTATGAATACCCATGATCTGGATTAGACAACTGATTAAGTTTTGGTATACTTAATCTGTCTCTTTCAGTACAGAAACACATGCATTATTTTGGTAAACAATATAATAGTATGTTATAGACATTATGAAAGTCCCCTAAACACTTAACGATGTGTCTCATAAGAAGGGAGAGGTGGTCTCTCAGTTGTGGGCACAGGCTGCATTTGCAGAGACCCAAGTTTTGGCTGCATGTAATAGCAGGCAGCTACACTCATGTGCACATACCCTCACATAGACATACACATAATTAAAAATAAAATGTAAAATAAAATTTAGAAAAAGAACAAGAACATTCTTTATGCTAACAATGCTATTGTCAATTGTAAGAAAGTTAACTGTACTTAAGGGGCTAAAGAGAGAGCTCAGTAGTTAAGAACACTTGCTGCTTTTGCAGAGGACGCAGTTGGGTTGCCAGCTACTACATGGCAGCTCACAACCATCCATAACTCTAGTTCTAGGGGAATCAAAGTCCTCTCCTGGCTTTGGCAGAAACCCAGGCACACACGTGATGCATAGATATACATGTACACAAAACATGCATATATATAGATAAACCTGAAAAAGGAACCTAATACTTAAACCTAGACCATATTAAAAATTCACCTATTTATGGCACCAGGATAGTTTTCGTATAATGTATTTCTATGTGGTCTTTTGAAGCTTGGGATTATTGGCTTTCTTTCACTCATTCTAAACCTTTTGCATCAAGGCAAGAAATCCATGTTTGGTTATTCCACATTAAGCACTGCAGAGATGCCTACTTAGTCATATGATGTCCAGCAGGTCATGCTGTTGTAAAAGGTAAATTTTTCTTCCTTTTGCATTAGCAGGTAATTTATGAGGTGAAATTCTGACAACTTGCATATATCTCAATTCCTAATAATTGAATGTAGCTACTTTTATGGCCATGCTACTTATATGATCCTGGTACAGAATGTACAGAAGCAAAGTACATTGTATTATGTATTTTTTTGATATAGACCTAACTTTTTACTTAATGATCACGGCAGCACTAATGATCCTTGAGGTTTGCTTTTTGATAACAGTAGAGTGTTACTTTCTTGATTAGTCCAATTTAAAATAAGAATAGAACTTAACTAGAACATTTTCATGAATTGATGCCAAGAGACGAAGACAAACAGTGAGATTATAAATTAGGTTAGGGGAACCCAGACATTTTATTTTTATTTGTAGTAATTGTTATACAGTATTTTCAGTAATATTGAATCTATTCACATTGTTTGCAACCAATATCCAGGGCTTCTAAAAATTGTTTTCTCATACTAATTTTAAGCAATGAATTTTATTATATCCTAATATACCTATCTGATGTATTTTATCATAGTCACCCCTTACTACCCTCTCTTGTTTCTTCCCTACTGAACCCTTTTCTTTTTCCAGTTTGTCTCCCTCTATTTCCATTTTTTTTTTAATTTGTGAACCAATGTATCTAATTAGTTTTACTTACAGAAGCGTGGATACCTTACCAGCGTCTACACCACTGAGCTAAAATTTTTCTCCCTCAGTAACCATTAACTCTCTATAGATCCTCAGGCTGGGATTGGGCCTCATGAGCCTACCACTTCTAGCAACTGTTAACTACCTTTAAATTCTCAATGAGTAGTGGGGCTCTATGAATCTCTCTGTACTCCATGATGAATCAGAATTCATTTCATCATGCAAAAGAAAGACTCTATAACTACTAAATAACCATTCTTTTTTCCCCTAGCTTTTGGAAACTCCTATACTACTCTCTTTGTGAATTTGTCAAGTAACTCAAATAAATAAACTCATATGAGTTTGTCCTTTTATGAGATTTCATTTAACACAATGTTCCTGAGATTCATCTATGCAATGGAGTGTTTCTAAATTTTCTTTCTGTTAAAGACTGGATAATATATATATATGTATATATATACATATATATAGTGTGTATTCCATAAACACTTCACAAACTGACTGTGTACACACACACACACACATTTTATCTATTCAACCATCAATGGTTGTTTGAGTGTCTTTCTTTTTTGGCTATTGTGAGTGATGTTGTAATGAACATGAGTATTCAGATATATTTTGGGGACAATGTAATATTTTGGGGTACATATATAGAAGTGGAATTACTGGATTATCTGGTAATTCTGTTTTTTTTTTTTTTTTGGAGCTAAAATAAAGCTACCTTTATTTTCCCTACTGCTTGACATTATTAAGGCACATAATAAAAAGAAGTAAAAGTATATTTTATGTATTTTCTTGAGATAGGCTGTTTTATTGCTGTCTCCCAACAGCTGTCATTGCTTATCAGCAATCAAAAATTCAAAGACAGATAATAACGTACAGGATGCAGACTTCCTGTGTATTTTTCATCTCTACATGGCCTTTTAAAAATCTTTTTCTTTAAAACATTTACTCTGTTATTTTAAACTATTTATTTATTTATTTACTTTTATGATGGCCTTTAGAAGTGTTCGCCGTCTGAGCCTGCCTTACTGTGCATCTATCTGCAACCTTTTCTCTTCATGAGCAAAATCGTGAACCACCATGCAGCTCATGGCTCAAGCTCTCAGGCACTGGCTAAGAAGTGTACCTCTGTCCCTCAGTCCATATAAGAGCCTGGGGACGACGAAGCTGCATGTGGCTTTGTTTTTTTGTGTGTTTGAAACCTTTTAAAAGTTTTTTCAGGTCTTCTGTTGAAATACATACCTGTTGATTTGGGGCCATATATAGCTAGTATTTGTCCTGTCAGCCAGCTCCCAAATAACAACACAGAGACTTATTATTAATTATGAAAACTTGGCCCATAGTTTATGCTTATAATTAGCTGTTTTAACTTAATTTAAATCATTACTATTAATTTACTTTTTGCCTCATAGCTTTATTACCTCATCTCTGTAGTGTCTATCCTGCTGACTCTATGTCTCATGACATCTCTTCACTTTTCTTCCCAGCATCCTCTCTGCCCTGACAATCCTGCCTACCTATTGGCTGTTCATCTTTTTATGAAACCAATCTGAGTGACACATCTTCATGGTGTACAAAGAGATTATTTCACAACAGTAGCCATATTTTATTTACATGTACAAATATAGTTCTGAGGATACTTGTAAACATATAGTCCTGGGGAAAGTATATCCCAGTTGTGCATACTTTGTCTTGTATGCATGAATTTGTAGGTTCAGTTCCTGCTATGCCTGCATACAAATCTATATTGAAACCTTTTCTTAATAAACTCTAATTTTATTTTAAAATGTTTTTAAAAATTTTAAATTTCAACAAAGAAACACATCTACTTTCCCCTCTGCAAATATGTGATCTTTTTATTCTGCTTAATATTTCTGCCTTAGTTGTAACATTTGATCCTGAAAAGATGTCATGGTGTGCCTAACTCCTCCAAACAGAGAAGCAGCAACAAAATGTATAAGAGTTGGAGAGACAATTGTGTAGTAGGCTTATCTACTGAGCTGTAGTGGACCTTTCCTGTTCAGAGAGGATAGCTACTCCTTAGCTGTGGTTTGTTGTTGTCATGCATTAGTGGGAAGCTGCATTTGACTTCTCTTTTTTCAGATTTATTTATCCTTATTGTATGTGCATGAGTCTTTGACAGAATGTTATGTAAGTGTACAACATGTATGTAGTGCCAGCAGAGGCCAGAAGAGGGCATCAAATACCTTGGAACTGGAGTTACAGAATGTGAGCTGCTATGTGGTTGCTGGATAGTGAATTTGGGTCCTCTTAGAAAGCAGGCTGTTAACCTCTAAGCATCACTCCAGTGCCTAAATTGTGACTTTTCAAGGGAAGTTAGAAACTTGCATTTCTATGTGAAATTCCTTAATTGACAACTAACTAAATCTTTTAGAAATGTTGTATAGGCCACATAAATAATATCTGTGGACTGAAATCAGCCAATCATTTATAAATTAGGACTTTATTGGTTACCAATGTGGTCTTATGGGAATGATTATTCTGATTAGCAGAGTGAGGCAGATGGGAAAGTCATAGAACTACTGTTAGGTCAGCAGGATCAACTTTGTACAGCCACATCACCTGTAAATAGGGTTTGAGAATTCAGAGATAATAAAATCTTTTAATATAAAGGTTGCTTCAGAAAGCAATTACATACATGATGTTATTTTCAGTTCTTAAAGTTTATTTTCATTGAGTCTTCATTTTTTTTCAAGTGTACTTGACAAATCCCTTATACATAATTAAGGACTAATGTGAATTGTGTACATATTTCTGTTGATGATATTTCTGTTTGTTTGATGTATAAACACGAGGACCTGAGTTTGATTACCATAATCCCCATAAAAATATCAAAGCCAGACATGGTGGTGTGCGCTTCAGTCCCAGTATTGGAGAGGTAGAGATTGGTGAATTCCCAGGCTCACTGGTCAGCCATCATAGCCTAAGGCTCAGGTCTCAGTGAAAAACCCAGTCTCAAAAATCAAGGTGGACAGCTTCAGAGGACATGCACCTGCCCTCACAGAAAAGGAGTAATGTTCAGTTAATCTTATAAAGGCAAAACATTTATTGTAATGTTTTCAAATGATAGGGACGAAAATGAGGGAGTGGTGAGGTGGTTCATTGGGTAATGACACCTTTCTTCATGCCTGATGACCTGAGTTCAATCTCTGAGGCCCACACGGTGAAAGAGGAGAATTGATTTCTGCAAGCTGTCCCCTGACACCCACATAGGTAGCATGCATGTGTGAAAATACACATATAACACAAACATGCACATACACACACAAAATTAAAATATAGTAAAAACCAGAAAGTATAAAATTGAGATTACCTATCTCTAATCCTACAAACAGATAAAGTAATTTAATATATTTTCTTTTAATTTTTTGAAAAATATATATTCCTTTCTCTCTAAATTTAAAATAGCAGTTGTGGATATAATTTCATATCATGCATTTTTTAAAAAAAATTTAAATGCATCAAGGGCTTCATGTGTCCTCTACTGTTTTTTGTTTTTTGTTTTTTGACAGTCTCTCATTGCCCTAGAACTCATTAAGGTGGGTAGAGTGAGTGTCCAGAAAGCCCTGGGGATCTGTCTGTCTTTGCTCCCATTACTGGGATAATGACAAATATCTGAATTGTTATGCATTACCCAGCCATTTGTGGTTACGTGAGTTGTGACAGGAATATTCTGTTGGTTCATGGGTCTCCCACTGCAGAATGGCCTGTCAGGAAAAAACTGTTTTCCTTTCCCCAGCCTCTCACACCTCTGCTTTCACCCTGTGTCCCTTTCTTCTCACTGTCAAATTCTGGGAGTCACACTGGGAAGTTTCTCTTCCTCACTGACTGTTTTTTTATTTTAGAGACAAAATTTCACCATGTAGTTCTGGCTGGTGATGTAGATTGAAAGTACAGAGATCTACCTGCTTCTGCCACTCAAGTGCTGGGATTAAAGGCATGTACCACAATGCACAGCTGCCGAAGTTATTATTAATTTTCATTATAATGAGTGTAGACTCATGTCTCATCTTGTTTAGAGGAATTCTTCCATTAGTACTGCAGGTTGAGCTTAGGGCCTCATGTGTCCTATGAAAATGTTCTTCCAAAGAACTATATCAGCCACCTTCTTTCTTTATAGTTTGAGAGATAGCATCTTACTAAGTTGGTAAAGCTAGCTATAAACTCATTCTGTAGTCAACTCTGGCCTTGAATTTAGTATTCTTTATAGTGTAGCGGGGATTAATTTCCAAGACTATATCACTAGGCCTATTATTTAAAAAACCCATTTTATCCGAGAAAGTGTTGTTTCAGGCTGAGATTTTTATAGATGTATGTAGCATGCTTTGATTATATTCAGCCCCCTATTGCTTGTGCTTGCCCTCCGATTCCCTTCATCTTCATGGTCCCCTATCTTCTTTGATGCGCTCTCTCTCTCTCTCTCTCTCTTTCTCTCTCTCTCTCTGTGTGTGTGTGAGTGTGTGTGTGTGTGTGTGTGTGTGTGTGTGTGTGTGTGTGTGTGAGAGAGAGAGAGAGAGAGAGAGAGAGAGAGAGAGAGAGAGAGAGAAAGAGAGAGAGAGCATCTGTGTGGGCGACGGAAAATAATAACCTTGGATGTCATTCCTCAAGAGCTGTCTACCTTGCTATTCTGTGTGGCCAGAAATTTCTGGCCTGTCTGGCTCGAGGTCCAGACCTGTAGTCCCACAGCCATTTAGCCCCAGATAAGCACAGAAAGACAAGCTGCTTGGCTTATGGCTCAGGCTCTTTACTTCCTAGCTCCTTCAACTTAACTCAACCCATTTTCATTAATCTGTGTATTGCCATGTGGCTCATGGCTTACCTATACTTTTACATCTTGCCTTCTCTGGGTGGCAGCATGCAGTGGCTCATTGACTCTGCCTTCCTCCCTTTTCTATGCTCGATTTTCCCACCTGCCTCTAAGATGACTTACCATAGTTCCAAACAGCCTCTTTAATAGCCAGTGGTATTCACAACATACAGAAAATATTCTACATCAGTTTTGAGACAAAGTTTGGAGGGACTCCTCTATCTTCCTCTTCAATACTCAGAGTATTGAATACCCCCACTTTTTTAAATTTTAAATGTGGATTCTAACAGTTGCATTCAGGTCCTTGTTCTTGTATAGCAAGCACTTCACTGATAGTCTTTCCCCAACCCTTTAAGACTTAAAAAGACTTATTTTTAATTCTGTGTATCTGTGTGTATTTGCAGGTTCTTTTGGAGGTCATGCCAATGGATGCCCTGGAGCTAGAGTTACAGGCAGTTGCCACCTAACTGACATGGGTGCTGGGAATTGAACTCTCCTTTGCAGCAGCCGTGCTCACTTTTAGCCACTGAGCCATCTCTCCAGCCCCTCTTAAAATAAAAAAACAATCTATATTTATGTGTATGGAGGTTTTGCCTGCATGTATGCCTATTTATCACATGGGTGCATGGTGCATGCAGAGGCCAAGCAAGGGTACTGGATCCCTTGGAAATGGAGTTACAGTTACTTGTGAGTTGCCATGTGAGTAATGGGAATTGAACCTTAGTCCTGTGGAAGAACAACCAGCACTCTGCGGAGGCATTTCTTCAGCCTTATAGGGTGTTTGTTTTTAACTGAGACAGGGTCTAAATATATATATAGCCTTGACTGGCTTTGCAGCCTGCTATGAAGACCAGACTGGTCTTGATCTTAGAGATCTGTATGCTTCTACCTCTCGAGTGCTATGGTTTAAAAGTGGTATTACCATGCCTGGTCCCCTTAAAACTTTTTGTATGGCCTAAAATAAGGTGTATTTTGTAGATAGTTCCATGAGCTACTGAGAAGAATTTCTATCATATAGCTGTTGGATATAATATTTTGTTGATGTGTAAGTCTATTTTGTCCATTTTATGTGTATTGTACTTTACCTGGTTCCTTTACTGTTTTTGCCTACATGAGATCTGTTGGTGGCAATGAGTTACTGAAGTCACTCACTGTAATTGCTCCCATACCCACTTGTCACTTTATGTTGGTCATGTTTTATGAAATTGGGTATACCAATATTTGGTGTATATATATATATATATATATATATATATATATATATATATATATATAGTGTTTTTTGATTGATTACTTATTAATGTGTGATGACCATCTTTTTTCCTTTGGGCATTGTGTGTGCTAGAAAAATAGTATATTACTAAGCCATAACCCCATCCAGGGACCTTCTTTAGCTTGTTATAGTAATTTTGTTTTGAAGTTAGCTTTGTCACCTATGGGAGTAGCTAATTCTGTTTACTTTCAGATCCTCTTTGCTTTGAATATCATTTTTGTTACTTTCCATTTAGTATGTCTTTGCTAGTGGGGCAAGTCATTTAAAAATAACAAACACTTAAGTCTTGAGTGTTGTTTTTCTTTTAATTTCATATAGCCAGTCTGTGGCTTTTTATTTAGTGACTTAATACCATTTACATTTATGGTTGTTACTGAAACGGTATGTATTCTTCTGTCCCTTCCTTGTCATTCCCTCTTTTAAAGAGTTAAGAATGTTTGATTCTTCTCTTCTAATTCTTATTTACCTGCTCTATCAAGATTTATCCTTTCCTAAGGACTGATGATTATGTATTTTTAAGTCGGTTTTTATTATTTTAATTATGTATACTTGTATGTTTTTATGTATGGGTATGTGTTTGTGAGTGCAGGTGCCTTTGGAGGCTAAAGGAGAGGCAAGGGATCCCTCTGGAATTGGAGTTACAGGCAGTTGTGATTTGCCTGATATAGGAGCTATTAACTGAACTCAGGTCCTCTGTAAGAGTTTAGAGTTCTCAGCCACTGGTAATCCACAGATGACAGGACTCGCTCGCTGCTCATTGTGGAGGATAGAAGCACATTCTGTCCTCATCCTCTGTCCCTCACACTTTCTTCCATTTAACATTCAGTAGGTCTGTGTCTAACTCACTCTCTATGTGACTTTTTCTGATGGGTATCTTGCATTCAGATACAGTGACAGGGTGTCCCTAGATGTCTTAGGTATCCCTATTCCTGGGTTGTGATCTCCCTTGTTTTCAGTTCTGTAGACTAGCTCAGTCAAGCAATTGGTCCCCTTTCAAGATGGTACCTTATTATTACACTCCAACATCTGGGAAGTGATGCAGTGGACTGCTTCTCCAATGTAATCCTGCTATACAGGATCACTCAGTATCACCCCAAATCTCCATATTTGTACATGTTTGCATGAGATATATTTTAGGACAGTTGGTGGCAATGCATGCCTTTAATCCCAGCATTTTGGAGGTAAAGGTATCTGGATCTCTGAGTTCAAGACCAGTCTGGTCTACAGTGTGAGTTCAGGACAGGACAGCCAGGGCTACACAAAGAAAACCTATCTCAACAAACAGACAACGAAACAAAAACAACAAAAGAAAATGTATCTTTAGTTCTCTTGAGTATAGATCTATGAAGGAAATTTCTAGGTCATTGGATACTTTTATGTTTAATATTTTGAGGAGATACCAAATTGTTTACCATATTGGTGACTATTTTATATATTTATTAGCAGTGGTAAGGGTTCCAATTTCCTCAGATATTTATCAACAGTTACTATTTTACTTAAAAAAAATCACTACAGTCATCCCCAGTAGGTGTGAAATGGCATGTTATTGTGGCTTTTTTTTTCCAAGACAGTGTTTCTCTGTGCAACTCTGGCTGTCCTGGAACTCACTGTGTAGACCAGGCTGACCTCAAATTTAGAGATCCTCCTGCCTCTGCCTCCTTAGTGCTGGGATTAAAGGTGTGTGTCACCACTGCCTGACATTGCAATTTTGATGTTTTCTAATGACTGACCTCTTTATGATTTTCAACTGTTTCTCTATTGTGTGGGTTATTTCCTCACTTACTTCATAGTATCTTTTGAATTACAAGTTTTAATTATGGTAAAGTCCAACTTAACATATTTTATCTATTTTTCTTTTATCTGGTGCTTTAGGTGTTATGAATGGTTTGATTTGTTGCACACCATGTGGATTGGGGTTTATAAACATCCCAGTGTTAGTCACTGATTTGAAAGAATGGACCATACACTTCAGAGTTTATTTTTCTGGCGATTTCCACCATTGACCAATTATTGTTCACTTTTAAGATGTCCATCTCTCTCAGTACTTCTTAGGTGTCTGATATCATTTGGTTTTGTAGGGTGTGGTACCAACTGCTCAGCGTGCTGCCATCGTTGTGGGAGTAGAGTTGCCAGTTTATGATATTACCAAGAAGCACTTGATACTGTCAGGATTGCTGGGAGACACCATTTTAACACACTTTGTGTAAGTGAGCTGTATGTGATTCATTCTCTCTATTTAGCAGTCTGAACATAAAAGGCTTCTTTTACTGATATCCTCAGGTACAATTATAGCTGATATGCATGGCCTTAATACTTGTTCTTTGTGGCTAATACTTTAAGGTTTCTGAATATTTTATACTTTTAAATTTATTGCTATATAATAATTATATAAAATAGTGGGTTTTATTATGACATTTTTCTATTATTTCCTTTTCTCATTATTTAATTCGTATATATATTCATTATAGAAGATTATGTGTTTCAATATGACATTTTCTTACATTTGCATTATATAATAACATAACATGCATATGAAGTACTCTGATTATATTTTCCTTCACCCATTACCCATACTTACCCTCAGATGCTGTGGACACATGTTCACTTCAGAGCTCCGTATAGTATACAGACCTAGTTGATGTATGTATGGTACTCTGTTTTGTTTTATTTTGTTTTTTGAGACAGGATTTCTTGATATCCTGGGACTTGACCTGTATACCAGACTGGCCTCGAACTCAGAGATCCTACTACTCCTGCATCCCAAATGCTGGGATTAAGTATGTGCACTGCCATCTGGCTTGTATGATATACTTAGCTTTACTTATGATATACAAACTTTACTTATGCACATTAGAGAAAAGGTCTCATATAACTCAGACTGGCTTCAGATTCACTGTGAAGCTGAGGAATACTTTTGAGTTTCTGATCCTCCTGTCTTTACTTCCAGGGTGCTAGGATTACAGACGTACAATGTGAACTAGTACAACCAGTTTCTGTGGTGCTAGGGGTTGAAGGCAAGGATTCATGCTTGCTAGGCAAACAGTGTGAACTGAGCTGCAGCCCCAGTGCCATCAACCTGTACTTTTTTTTTTTTTAAACTTTATTTATTTATTATTTATTTATTTGCCTTGGTGTTTGCCTGGAACTGGAACTACAGACAGTTGTTAGCTGCCATGTGGGTGCTGGGAATTGAACCCGGGTCCTCTGGAAGAGCAGAGGGTGCTCTTAACCGCTGAGCCATCTCTCTAGCCCCCAACCTGTACTTCTTATAAGCACATTATTTTTATTGCTTTTGTTTTTCCTTATCAGAAGTGAAATTTCCCAATGGGGCCCAGAAAAAAAGGATTACATTTTGTAATGTTTCTGAAGCTAAATAGTTTTTGGCTGAAGTCTGTTTCTGCTGTCATCTTGCATTTTCTTTGTCATGTAACCTCTATGATATTCTGCTACTTAAATGCATTTGGCACATGATGCTGTGGTCAGAAAATTTTATGTAACTTACCAATGACAGAGGACACTTCCAATTTAGGGATGTTGTTAGGTCTATGGTCAATCTTCTCTATAAAAGAGGCTGAGTTTTAGAATGAAAATAAAGGGGACAACCTTTTATTAGAAAGTATTTTATTTCTCTTTAGATTTTAATGAAGGGATGTCAGGTTTTACCTAATGGATTTCAGTTATTATACCTTTTGTGTTTGGCCTAAGTTCTGTTTAAGTGGGCAGGTGGTGGAACTGGCAATAATCTATGTCCTTAAATTAGTTTTCACCTTTAGTTCTAGCTTTACCTGTGGTTTGGCTGGGGCTCTGGCATCTAACCCAGTTGATGTGGTGAGAACACGAATGATGAATCAGAGGGCAATAGTGGGACATGTGGACCTCTACAAGGGTACTTTGGATGGTATTTTGAAGGTATGTACACTGGGATTGGGTTGTAGTTTCTGTTTTCTTTGGTGTTTAAGACTTTTTTTAGTCTGTATACTTCTTGCTACATATTCTGAACATCAAACAACCATTATGTGTATTTTTTGTAGCCTCTAAGAATCATTCAAAGGCAAATAACCTATATCCTAGGAAATTTGCTAATGCATAGTGCTTCTTAATGTTATTCCAATTCAAATGCTTGAAAATATATGATACAAATATTAAAAGCATTGTGTAGAATTATTAATATCAACATTTAATGTATCTGAGGTTATGGAAGGGGACATTGGAAGGGAAGCAGAAGGAATGAAAATGATATAAATGAGTACTTATGTAAGAAATTCTATTTTTTTTTAGTTAGGAGTCTAGAGAGATAGCTCAGCACTTAAGAGTGCTAGCTACTCTCCCAAAGGCCTATGTTCAATTTCTAGCACCCACATGATACCTCACAACTGTCCATAATGCCAGGGGATCCAACACCCTCTTCTGGCCTTTATAGGCACTGGATGTGCATAGTGTATGGTGTTCCCCCTTACCCCTTGCCCTTTGCATCATATGACAGGTGAGGGAGCTGACCCCTTTCCCTTATCAGCTGCAGCACTCAGGAAAGTGAGCCCTGCACCTTGCCTGTGCCACTCAATAGAACTAACACTATTGATTGGGTTATAGGTGAACTCTTCCAAGAATGTAAGCATGGGAGATCTGGTCTTATACATATAAAATTAAAAAATTAATAGGATTTACTGTATTCCATATTTTCTAACTTCAAATAAGAGACAGACTCTGTAGTAGAAAGCCTAGTACTTAAAAAAAAACCTCAAAGCCCAATACTTGATTTAAGTTCCAGGTTGTTCTATTGATCACATTTTGCTTTGAACATTTCTGTTGTGATTGAATTTTATAAATGTATATAGAAGTTTTAGTTACATTACTGCTATAAAAACAAATGCAGGGATAAACCGTGAAGGGGCCATATGGTTTTTCTTCTGCTATCAGTTTCATTGAACAGCTATTTGTTATTTATAGTGCACTATTTTAATAGCTAAAGGGAAATTATAGCTATTACTAAAGTACTGACAGTTACAAATAGATAATCAATACAGCCTAAGATGTGATAAAACTCAGAAATCTATGGTGGGAAATTATAGCCCACACCTGAGAAGTTTGAAATAAGTTGTCTGGAGGTGTTAGTACATTCAATAATAACTCATATCTGTTGAGTGCTTTATTGTATGACAGGAGCTGTTCTAATGAGACTTATATGTATCTGTCATTTAATTCTAATTATTCCATGAGGTAGATATTGAAGCACTAAAGGATCACCTTTCTGAGAGTTTCACAGTGAGTAAGTAGGTGTGTCACAGACCTTTTGGCTTAAGGAAGCATTCTTAAATATTTATTTTTTATTATTTTTGTGGAAATTGGTGTTTTGCCTGCATTTATAACTGTGTAAGGGTGTCAGGCCTTGAAATTACAGACAGTTGTGAACTGCCATGTGGATGCTGAGAATTGAATTCAGGTCCTCCAGAAAAACAGTCAGTGTTCTTAACCGCTGAGCCATCTCTCCAGCCCCTAGGGAGCATTCTTAACTAATACTCTTGATGATTTCCTGATATTAGTGGCTATAGATTGGTTGGATTATAAGGAATATTCAGTGTTGTATCAAGACTCTTGGAGATACTGAGAGCTTTAATGGAGTCCCATTAGTATTTTAAGTAGATCACTTAGTCTTTGTGGAAATAGAATCTAAGAAATTGGTTCTCAATCTTGGGTACACATTGGAATCACTCATTAATTTTGCAGCTCCCATGTTTGCCTTAGATCAGTCAACTCTGAATGTGAGATGTGAATTGTTTTAGAATTTCACAGGTAGTTGTGTGTTCATCCCAGTTTGAAGACCACTAATCTAAAGGGATGACAGTGTGAGACAGTGAATTACCTGAGTTAATTCAGCATGTCAGAAGTGGGCCAGATAATTTGTATTTCCAGGAAGTTCCTGGGTGGTACTGATTCTGATCTGGTTGACTTAAAGACCATTGACCTGGAGTTAAGGATGTTGATTAAAAGACTTGTATAGTGATCTGGGTGAGAAAGAATGAGGGCCTGAGTCTCAGTATGCCTGGGAGTGTAGAAAATGGGACAGAATTGAGAATAATTTAATAATTCAGAGTAATAAGAGTAATAGAGTTTTTTTGAACTGGTATAAAGTGGTGTGGGGAAGAGAGGGTTTGGATTTGGTGACCAAATGGTAACATTCAGTGATAGAGACATCATAAGATGAACAGGGCTTAGCAGTTAAGAGCAGAGAACCTGGATACTCTTGCAGAGAACTTGGGTTCAGTTTCTAGTACCCACATGGCAGTTATATTACCTATTTGTAACTTTAGTCCCAGGGAATCCAACACTGTCTTCTGGCCTCTGTGGGTACCAGGAACACATGTGTTAACACAGACAAACATCCATACATAAAAAGTTAAAAGAACAGATTTTATAGGATACATAGTTTTGATACTTAGTTTGATTTGTATGAGTAATAGTGGTATTTGGAAATATTAGTCCGAAGTTGGGGGAATTTTGTGGTTATAGAAAAGTGTCCTTGGGATTATTAGCATACAGATAGGTATATAACCAAACAGAGAAGATACAGTAGTTCACAACCTCTTTACTTTCTGAGGATGCTAAAGTACTATATTTTTTTTTTTTTGCAATAAAAGATTGTGCCAAACCATATCCTACAGAGAATTGCTGTCTCAATTAGCCACTACTTCTGTAAAGAAATGTATAGTTCTTTAGTATCCTTTTTATTCCTACACCCCCACTTATCCCATTTTCTACATTCCAAATGGACTGATAATTTTTCAGCCCTAGATTTTTTTCTCCTAAGTGTTTATCCATATACTTTTTTAGATACCTGCTGTAATAACTTAAACATGCCTTTTGCTTTTTCCCACTCCTAATTCATTCTCCAGATCTCTTATCATTTTCCACAAGGGCCTTTACTGGCCATTGGGCTAGGTTACATATACAAGGTTTCTTTTTTTCTTTTTCCTATTTATTTTTTATATTTGTTTATTTTTTGAGAAAATATCTTGCTATGTAGCTTAGATTTGTCTGAAACTCACAATTTAGCCCCAACTGGTCCCAAATATATGATTCCTCTGCCCCTGCCTTCTTATAATTCCTGACTTAGCATTAACTATTCTCCCTCTTTCCCCTCTTAATATATATTTAAATCTTTATTAAGGACAAATTTACATATTGTTAAATAATTTTTCAAAATGATGTATATCATATAACAATGAGATATTTAGCAATTAGTCAGTTTTTGAACATCTTCATGACCTGAAAAATGACCTATATATACTTTATATCACCTCTGTTTCTCTCATTTTTTCACCCCTAAGTAAACACTACCTTATTTCCTATTTCTATCAATATGTCTATTCTAGATATTTCATAGAAATGGAATCATGTAGTCAGAAGTCATGAAGTCAGGAACCAGTCCCTCAACCATTTGGTCTCAAATAATCACATAAAGAATATGTGATTATAAACTGTTAAACTGTTTGGCCTCTAGCTCTTACTCTTAAATTAACCCATGATTCTTATCCATGTTTAGCCACATGGCTTGTTACCTTTTCTCAGAACATCATTCTCATCTTGCTTCCCCCATTTCCGGCTGGCATATTCTCTGCTCTTCCTCTTCTCAGAATTCTCCTTGTCTGGTCGCCCCACCTATACTTCCTGTCTGTCTAGTTTCTGGCCAATCAGTGTTTTATTAAATTATTATTTACATTGAAAAATATTTACAGTGTACAAGAGCATAATTCCACAGAAGAATCATATTATATGACCTTTTTAGTTGATTCCTTTCAAGTAGACTGCTTTCAAGGTTCATCCATAGTAGCATGTATCAATTTTTTGCTTTTTTATTGCTAAATAAAATACTACATTACATGGCTGTATAACATTTTATTTATATTTAGTACATTTTATTGGAATTGCTTTTACTATTTGTCCCAGTAATGTTTCATGGAGACAGAGCTGCATACATTTCCATTTATTACTTTTTCCAGGACAGGTTTTTATTAAATCAATTTATTCACTTATTATATAGCAATAGACAACTTATACTGTTAGTGCCCTTATGGAAGGTATATGTTAGTGATATTGATAAGCAAATACACAAATTGATATAGACAGACAGGTATTGATAGATATTAATATATTGATACTCATATTTTGATATATTTATTGCAGAACTCTGTTATCTGTATTTACCTGCAGAAGTTCTTATCTGTTTACACACAAGCTACTTCTTCAAATGTCCTGGAGAATTATAAGTATTCAAATGAGTCTTCGAACTGTTGGAGCATCATGCTATTTGTGTGTGTGTGTGCATTTATAGTCAACAAAACTTGAATGTTCCAAGAGGAATGAGGTAGTGGATATATAGAGCTGAACAAGGCAAATACTGTTCCATTCCCTATTGAAAGTTACAATGTAGTTGGGAGAGAGAGGCAAAAATTTTAGATAGAATTAAATACAATAAAGAAAAATAACAGCATATTGAAATATTAACTTGATATTCTGAATTCCTTCCAACCTTGCTTATTTAGATGATGAGAAGAAGGTGGCCACATGAAAACCTCAAGTAAACCATTTCATAAAGAAAGAAGAGATTGAGATTATAAAGGGCCTGAATTGAAATGAGCTTGACAAATTAGATTAAAAATAAGGATCGTGTGGCTGAGTGTGGTGAATAAATGAGAAAGTAGTAGCAAGTGATTCTGCAGAGAGGGACAGGGTCTAAATTATGCAGAATCCTGTAGCTTGTTGCAGACAATTTACAATTAGAATGAAAGCCACCCTAGAAAGTAGTGATATAATGTGGTCTGCTTTATATTTCTTAAAAATTGTTTTTAGTTTATAGGTGGAGATCTTGTGGTTATATTGAGATAATGATAATTGGAATATCTCTGAGGTCTCTTGTCATTTGATTATATATTTTTAGGTTATCTGTACCTCAGCTTTATTTTGAGTAATTTTCAAAATCAAAACATGAATTTTGGCTTGTGTCCTTCAGAATTTGCTGGAGGTCCATTAATAGAAGTATATTATCTAAGGATGTCCATTAGTGGTATTATTACTATGTTATTATTTGTCCTCCTCACCCCCAAGTGCTTAATAAGGATACTTACTTCTAGATTCTTAATTTATAGGATGAGAAAGATACTTTTAAATCTGTCTGCTTATGTCATTATATTATTAAAATATGTTCATTTCTTAAAACAGTGGTAAAATTCATTTCACCAATGAAAAGACAGAATATTTTTGAGTATCTGATAAAACACCCAAACATATTGCCATTACTTAATAGATATTTGACTATTATATAAACTACTTTTTTGGCAGAATTCAGCATATAACATCAGTTTTTGACCTTAAGTCTGTCGCTTAGTTCTTGAGACCATTTGGTGCATATAGAAACCCCTAGTTTGTAAATCTGGGCACCACAATGCAAAGTAGTTCATGTTATTCTTCACACATAATCCTCAAAGCATTGACATTAAATGTGCCGTGGAGTCACAATCACTTTTAAAGTAGAAAATGGAGTCAGAGAAGGAAAGTGACTTTATTAAGTCCTTATTCCCTTCCTTGGTTTTCTTCATTCCTTTTATCATTTCTGGATACAATATGTATCAATATATTAAGATCTATCAGATATAACAATGTGTATATTCATTTGCTTGTCCACACTAGAATATACATTCTTTTTTTAAAAAAAAGTATGATTTTTTATTAATATTGATGTATTTTTATATAATACATGGAAAAGCTCTCTAGATAAAACTTTTTTTGGCGAATCAATGAATTTTGTTAGGGTTATATACAAGAATATGGTGAAGGGTTACTTAACAGAAATAGAAATGACTCAAAGGCAGTTGCATCACTGAAGGCTGCCCCAGCTTTGGTGACAGCTCACAAACCTGAAAACCTAAAGTACTCTGAACAGCTTATGGGAAGCTCAACAGGTTAGACAATGTCCTTTCCAGGAGCTCAAATGGTCTAGATGTATTCAAAATAGCTCAGATAGTTTCTGCTTCTTCCAAGCCTCTGGTTTATTTTCTTTTTCTTTTCTTATTATTATGAATAAAGTCATATTTTTTATCCATGTATACCCTTGTTCAGACTCCTTTCCCCCTCCTGCCCCTCCCAGTTACTCACTCTTCTCTCCATCACTTTGTCTCTTCCCCAGCAAGGACAGGGGGTCCCAAGGTCCCAAGGTGGCTCTGAGTTCAGCATCAACTCCAGGCAAATCTGCTTTCCTCACCCCAACATCAAGACTGGGTCAGGTGTTCCTCTGTGGGGAATGGGATCCAAGGTGCCCATCCAAGGTGTTTTAGATCTCAAGCTGTTTAGGGGTTGTGGTTTGCAGCTTGGACATGCTTAGCTTTTTGTTTAAAGTCCACTAATGAGTGAGTACATCCCCTTCTTATCTTTCTGAGTTTGTGATACCTCACTCAGGAGGATGTTCTCCAAGTTCATCCATTTTCCTGCAAATTTTAGGATATCATTTCTTTCTTACTGCTGAGTAGTGCTCCATTGTGTAGATGTACCACAGTTTGTTAATCCATTCTTCAGTTGAGGAGAATCTACGTTGTTTCCAGGTTCTTGCTATTACGAATAATGCCACTATAAACGTAGTTGAACTAATTAATGCCTTTGGAGTGCGAATGTGCATCTTTAGGGTATATGCCCAGTAGTGGTATTGCTGGATCTTTGAGGAGATGGATTCCCAGATTTCTGAGAAACCACCATACTGCATTCCAGAGTACCTGAACAAACTTACACTCCAACCAACAATGGAGGAGTGTTCCCCTTGCTCTGCAACCTCTCCAGCATAGGCTCTTATCTTAGCCAATCTGACAGGTGTAAGGTGGTATCTCAAAGTTATTTTGATTTGCATTTCTCTGATGGCTAAAGATGGCAAGCACTTTTTCAAGTGCCTTTCAGCCATTTGTAATTCTTCTGCTGAGAATTCCGTTTTTAGTTCTGAACCCCATTTTTTGATTGGGTTATTCAAGGTTTTGGGCTCTAGTTTCTTGAGTTCTCTATATATTTTAGAGATCAGTCCTCTGTCACTTGTAGGGTTGGTGAAAATCTTTTCCCATTCTGTAGGCTGTCATTTTGTCTTATGGACTGTATCCTTGGTTTTACAGAATCTTCTCAGTTTCAGGAGGTCCCACTTATTGATTGTTGTTCTTAGTGTCTGTGCTACTGATGTTATATTTAGGAAGTGGTCACCTGTGTCAATGCTCTGGAGGATATTTCCCACTTTCTTTTCTATCAGGTTCAGCGTGGCTGAGTTTATGTTGAAGTCTTTGATCCAATTGGATTTGAGTTTTATGCAGGTTGATAGGCTTGGATCTATTTGCAGTTTTCTACAAACTATCATCCAGCTATGCCAACACTATTTGTTAAAGATACTATCTTTTTTCCATCGAATATTTTTGACCTCTTTGTCAAAGATCAGGTGTTCATAGGTGTGTAGGTTAATGTCGGGATCTTCAATTCAATTCCATTGATCCACAAGTCTGTTTTTATGCCAGTACCAGGCTGTTTTTATTACTGTAGCTCTATAATTTGAAGTTGGGAATGTTATTGCCTCCTGAGGTTCTTTTGTTGAGCAAAATTGTTTTGGCAACCCTGACTTTCCTGTTATTTCAAATGAAACTGAGTATTGTTCTTTCAAGGTCTGTAAAAAATTGTGTTGAGATTTTGATGGGCAGTGCATTGAATCTGTAGATTGCTTTTGGTAGAATTGCCATGTTTACTATGTTGATCCTACCTATCCAGGAACATGGGAGATCTTTCCATTTTCTGATATCCTCTTCAATTTCCTTCTTCAGTGATTTAAAGTTTTTGTCAAATAGATCTGTTACTTCTTTGGTTATAGCTACTCCAAGGTATTTAATACTATCTGCAGCTATTATAAAGAGTTTTCTTTTTCAGCTGTTCTATCTTTAGTGTATAGAAGGGCTACTGATTTCTTTGAGGTAATCTTGTATCCTGCTACATTGCTGAAGGTGTTTATCAGCTGTAGAAGTTCCCTGGTAGAATTTTGTGGGTCACTTATGTATACAATCATATCATCTACAAATAGAAATAGTTTCACTTCTTCTTTTCCAATTTGTATCCCCTTAATCTCTTTTCGTTTGCTTATTGCTTTAGCTAAAACTTCAAAAACTATATTGAATAGATAAGGGGAGAAAGGACATCCTTGTCTAGTTCCTGATTTTATAATATACATTCTATAGGGGCACAGACTATATAAGCTATGTACTGCTGTGTAACAAATCATTCTAAAACTTGGGATCTTAGAAGGACAGTTATTCTTTTCTAGTTTTGGGGATCAGGAACTGAAAAGCAGCCTTGTTGAATGATTCTAGGTTAAGGCCTCTTAAGAAGTTATATGTCAGCCAGGGCTTCAGTCATCATCAAGGCTTGACTGGAGCTAGCATATCTGCTTCAAAGATGACTCACTGGTGTTATTTTAAATGCTTCAGCTCCCTATGACTAGGCCTCTGTTCATGGTATGGCAGCTGGTTTCCTTTAGAGTGAATAATTCAAGAACAGAGGCGATAGACACCTTATTATGTATCGAATACCTTTTATAATCTAGCAGTGTCAATTTCTGCTGTGTTCTTTTGGTGACTCACAACAGTCCTGATATGTTATGATGTCAAGACTCTACATGGAGGACTAGAGATAGGGTCCTTTACGTGTGCCATCATCTTATGTAGCTATCTCTATTTACTGCAGATATACTGCCTGTGAAGTTATTTCATTTCACATATTCATATAATGTATGTGGATCAATTATCCTGCATTATCTTCTCTTCCTATCCCTCTCCCTCAAAACTTCCTTCCTATTTTTTTGTCTTTTTTCTTTTTTTGTGACCTACTACATTTAATTAGGGTGTTTTGAGATAGGGTCTCATGTATCCCAGGCTGGTTTTAAATTCACTATAGCTAAGGATAGCCTTGAACTCCTGATTTAGTTCGTCTACTTTCAGAGTGCTAAGATAGGCATATAAGATAAGATATCCTGCCATGCCCAGCTCTTATTAAGAAGTTTGTGTTACATATGTTGGGTACTCAGTGAATAATTGTTTAATAATGGTTTGATGGATTTAGACTACAAATTATTTAGACTACAAAGTGTATCTTCAGAAAAGAGACCATTCATAAAGCCAAAGGTGCTAAGTGTGGGCATGGAAAACGGTTGTCAAATGTAAAAAGGAAAGGAAATTCACAATTTTTGGTTATATCTTTACCTCAGATGTGGAAACATGAGGGCTTTTTTGCCCTCTACAAAGGATTTTGGCCAAACTGGCTTCGACTTGGACCCTGGAACATCATTGTATCCTTTTAGAAATTGAGAGCACATGCCAGTGTTTCAAAGCCCCAGGTAATTCTAGGTTATGGAAAGGTAAGTTTCATTATTAAATCCTTTATAGGCAAGTAAGAATCTCAAGCATCCCATTGGAGGCCAGTATGTGTGGAACCAAATAGAGAAGCAACCTTTCCCTTGCAAATACACATTTAAAGGGACAGAAAAGATGTGCCAAATGTTCCTCTTTAAATCAAAATGTCTGAGATGGCTCAATGTGTAAAGGTCACCTTCATACCTGGTGACCCGAGTTTAATCTCTGGGATTTATGGTGAAGGAGAGAATTGGCTCCAGTATGTTATCCTCTGAATTCCACACACATGCCATGGCCAGTTCATACCCTCCACGCAAATAAAAAAAAAAACAAACAAATAGATAGGCAACAAACCAACAAATAAATAAGCAAATAAATGTAATGCAACAAAATGTCAAGCACAGCCAGTTGTCCTCTGAACTCCACACACACTGTGGCAATTGCCTGCCCTCCCCAGTGGATGGATGGATGGATGGATAGATAGATAGATAGATAAGTAAGTATACAAATAAATGTAATAAAAAATTAAGCATAGGTAGTCTTAAAGGGAATATGAAATTTTTAGCAACACTGATAGAAGATGCTCATAGGAAACTCCATGCTATTGTGGTCTAGATTTATTAACATATAACTATGAGACCCAAATAGCTGGAAAGTACTAACAGGACATAAAACATACATAGAGTGAAATAATTCACAGCTAAGTACGACTTCATTATCATGGGTGCATTTCTCTCCTTCAGCTGTGCTTGAGTGCCTTGTATGTATAGAGCCATGTACTAGATACTGTGTATGGTGCTATGTGTGTACTTGTGAGCTTGGCATGGTTAAAAACTAATTCCCTGCCCTTCTGAAATCTGTAGGCTGAACAGAGAGAATATCTCTTTCTCTATTTGGAATTGTGTGTTGTGTTCTGTTTGCTTTTAAAAACTATAACTATATTATAATCTGTTTTTATTGCTCAGTGCCATTGATCATAATGGGTACATAGTAGGCACTTTACGAATTTTATGTTAAGAAAAGTCTTTTAAGAAAATTCCCTTTGGACTAAGTACATTAATTGAATGCATTGTACAATTTTTAAAATAGGTTTAACTTTCAGTATCAACTCAGAAATCTTCCATGACTCATTTTTCAGTTTTTTATTACATATGAGCAGCTCAAGAGGCTTCAAATCTAAGAACTGAAAATCCATGAGCCCAGCTCTGCCACCCTTTCTACTGTTCTCCTTTGTGTTCCTAATGTATTTTGACAAAGATGTATGTGTTTACAGAACCAGTGGTCTCTCAAGGGCCCTCTAATTGAAGAGTAGTAGGATGACTTAAGGTTGATTATGCATTTGTGTTACCTCTTCCCGAAAGGAAGTAATTCACATTGAGAGTGTGACCCCAGATTGGTGTCTTCTGTGAAGATGGATACTGATGGGTGACATTCAAAAGGGCCTTCTTTTCAAATGTGGGTTAAATGTAGTTGGTTTTCCCCAGACAGTCTACAGCAGAAGGCTACTAGCACAGTTACTACTATGGATGTTATAGACCTTGGTTCTCATTAAACTATTTATTGGCTGAATCATTTTGATTTTGTCTTCATTTACTCTCTTCTTTCCGAACTCTAAGCTGCATTCTCTAGAAAGTGAAAAAGAGAAGGTGACTATGAAATCGAGACTGGACTCTTAAAATACATTTATGGGTACAGAAGTACATTGTGTTTCTCGCAAGGCGATTTGTCAGCATAATGCCACCCACTTCTAAACATCAGGGCAGTGGTTCTTTCCAGAATATGAAAGAAGTAAGCATATAGATCATTGGGAAGGTTCTGCAGATAAAATGCTAACCAAGGTTTACAATATAGCTCTGTGCTCCAAGTTAAGGTCTTCATAATTACCCACTCATGTGTTTATTCAAATGTTATCATGTGCCTTTTATTTCCTGGATGCTGGGGATATGAAGAATGAGTCTGTCTCTGTTTTTTAAGCTCATGGTATAGTAGAAACTGGTTTGAAAGTAAACAATAATAGTAGGTTCTAAGTACTATGAGAGAGATGACCAAAGAGCTGCAGGAGGATGGAGGAGAAAGAGCTTTACTTAGAGGCTTTGCCAAAGCTTTGTAGTAGAGTTGATATTTAAACTGAGTCAAAGGAAGTGTGGATGTTACCCTGTGGATAAAGCCTTATACATCTTCACAAGTGTTTAACAACATATATCTGCCATTAGAGAATCATAAAGAATGGTTTTATTGCCCTAAAAATCCTCCTAGCCCTTGGCAACCACCAAGCCTTTTACTGTCTCAATGGTAATGCCTTTTTCAGAGTATCATAATTGGAATCATATACTATTGTTTCATATGAACTTCTTTCACTTAGTGATGTTCATTTAAGTATCCTCTATGTCTTTTAGAAATTTATTTTTATTTTGTGTGCATGAGTGTTTTCCCTGCATTGTATGTCTATGTCCCATCTGTGTGCCTGGTGCTCCTTGGAAGCCAAGAAAGCGTGTTGGATCCCTTAGAATTGGAGTTACAGAAGATTGTAAACTGCCATGTGGGTGCTGGGAATTGAACCTGCATTATCTACAGGAGCAACAAGTGCTCTTAAACACTGAACCATCTCTTTGTCCCTGTTCTATATCTTTTGATGGCTATAGAACTCATTTTTGGTTTAGTGCTATGTTAGACAACATTTTGTCACAGTGACAGAATACCAGAGAAACAAAGTGTGTATGTGTGTGTGTGTGTGTGTGTGTGTGTGTGTGTGTGTGTACTTTTGGCTCATAGTTTGAGAAGTTTCAGTTCAATCAGGTGAAATGACCATGCTTTGGGGGCTGTGATGTGGCCCATTGAGGCAGAAACCCAGGATAGAAGAAAGCTAGCTGCTTTGTAGTAGCCCAGAAGCAAGGAGGAAGAGATGAAGGGACCTGTGTACTCATATAGCCTTCAAGGATGTACCTCCAATGACCTATTTCTCTCTGTAAGTTAGGGCTAACCTCATTTTCCACTTTAGCCTAGTGGTACCACTCATATAGCCTTCAAGGATGTACCTCCAATGACCTATTTCTCTCTGTAAGTTAGGGCTAACCTCATTTTCCACTTTAGCCCAGTGGTACCATGAACAGTGCAGCACTGAACAAGACTTACGATTGCTCTACATCCTTAGTGGATTTGATGATGTCATTCTTTGACACCTTCTGGTAGGTGTATAGTAGTTTCTCCTTGTTTGTTCATTTTGTTATTTTAATAATTTGCATTTGTTATTTTTTTAAACTTGGTTTTGAGACCTCAGACAATGGGTACAGTACCTACCACCTACTATGGCTCCTCCTGTGCCCCCCATTCATGGCCTCTTCTTTAATTAACTTATATCCCTGTGGTGATATATTATATATTTAATAAAACCAGTCTGGAATATCAGAGAGCAGATCTACCCACAGTCAAACCAGAGGGTCACGCTTTTAATCCCAGCAAGTGAAAGACCAAAAGTGGTGATCTACACCTTTAATCCCATCACTCAGGAGACAGAGATCTTTCTGTGTTTCTCTAAGTTCAGAGCCTAACTACCAAACAGTAGTGGTTCATGCCTTTTTTTCTTGGTTTTATCTTTTTTTTTATTATGAATAAAGTCATATTTTTTTAACCATGTATCCCCTTGTTAAACTCCCTTCTCCCTCCTGCCCCTTCCAGTCACTCTCTCTTCTCCCCATCTCCTTATCTCCTCCCCAGCAAAGGCAGGAGGTTCCAAGGCCCCAAAGTGGCTTAGTTCAGCATCGACTCCAGGCAGATCTGCTTTCATCACCCCAACATCAAGACTGGGTCAGGTGTTCTTCTGGAGGGTGCAGAGTTGAAACAATTGGGAAAAGAAGATATTTAAGGCAGACTTAGGAAGACAGAAATTTATTCTGTAGAAGTGACAGAGGAACCAGGCTGAAGTAGCTGGAAGATTGCTTTTACCCTGAGAAGTTGGTTAGGTGAGATTTGACTGTGGTCTGTTTCCTCTCTCTGATATTTCCACTTTCCCCCAATATCTGGCTCTGAGTTTTCATTAAATACAAACCAGAATTTGTGTTTCATATCCCTTCATAGAATTTTAAAGTGATTTCCTCTCCTCTAATGTCATTAACTTTCCTTGTTATAATTTCTTATACTGTATCACAGTTTGGAACTTTATATTGTATTTGTGTGACCATTTAACTAACACCCACATTTCTGTTCAGGCTGTAATCTCTGTAAAGAAAAGAATTGCTAGGTGTGGTGGCACACACCTTTAATCTCAGCACTCAGGAGGCAGAGGCGGAAGATCTCTGTGAGTTGAAGACCAGTCTGTACTAGAGTGAATTCTATGACAGCAAGGGCTATTATACAGAGAAACCATGTCTCAGAAAACAAAACAAAATAAAAAAAAAGAAAGGAATTATATTGACTGATGGAATCTTAATGCATAGCAAAGTTACATCTGGTAAATATTTGTCAGATGATTAAGTGAATCTATAGCCAAAGTATCCCATGAAATACTTAAATATAGTAAAGATTCAGAAGATACTGTATTATATGTTACTTGAATTACCAGATAGATGATTTATGAAAAGGATTACTTTAAACTTGGGCCAATAGAAGGGGCCATGCTGCCGTGGTTTTGAGTACTGTCTATATACTGATTACTTCCAGATGGACATCTCCAGCCTGTGCCTTTCGCCTGAGCTGCATACTACTTTTGTGTGTGTGCCACTGTCTACTCTACATCTCTGATCAAGTCTAATAGGTACTTCAGGTGTGTGTGTGTGGGGGGGATGATTTATGTATTGATGTGCCAGATACTATTGTAAATATAATGTATTTATAAAAATAAAGCCCTTAAAACCACCCTGCAAGGCAGGTACTATTCTTATTTTTTTTTTCAGATTAGAAATTCACACCTAGGAAAGTAAAGTACTTTGTTCATCAAAAGTAGCAAATGCTAACCAAAGTCTAGCTCATGAGCTCATGCTTATGACTATTTGAGAGGTATATTGACTTACCTTGTTAGGAGTCACTTAGAGGTTATAGCAGGTATGCAGTACAAATACTGATTCCATTAATTCCATGATCTTTACAGCATTGTTAGAGAAAAGACATCAGTAGTATTTTTGTGGTTGGTCACTCTTTGCCACTTAACTGATGCTGGATTTTGACCTTGGAGACCTTGACTGGCTCTATATCATTCCCCCATTATTTTCCACTTCCTACTACTTTCTCTTGTTGGCCCCTCTTTTCCATTACCTTTCTTGTTACCCTATCCCTTCTTCCAGTCAAAGCCAGCACAGTTCACAGTGAGTTACACTGCAGGATTCCGAAAGATGTTTAGAACGTGGAGTTATTAGTATAGATGAAATGTTAGAATTTTTAATTTGGACATGGGGCTAGATTTCTAGCCCTCTCTTCCAATGTAAAGTTTTATTTATCTATCTCTGTCTACCTACCTACCTATTATCTATTTATTTATTTGGTTTTGAGACACAGGGTTTCCTGTGTAGCTTTGCTTGTCCTGGAACTCGCTTTATAAAACAGGCTGGCCTCAAACTCACAGAGATCTGCTTGCATCTGCCTCCTGAATGCTGGGATTAAAGGTGTGTGCCACCACCACTCAGCAGTCAGCTTAAAGTTTTATTTTTTAATAACCAAATTTGAAGGACCATTAATTAAGCTATTGGGTACCCGGTTATGGATAATTTTCTGCTCACCAAGATTTTAATTACTTCAGTCTCCTCTAGCAGTATAAGTTAAAAGTTGTCTTCCTGAGGCTGAGTGTGGTACTCTACATCTTTGGTTCCAGGATGCAAGCTATCTCTGTGAGTTCTCACCAGTCTGATCTACCCAGGGAGTTCTAAGATAGCCAGGGCTACATAGACACCCCATCTCAAAAACAGTTACCTTCCCAGGGCTCAGAAACTAACAGCCTTTGCTACTCTTGCAGAGGATCCAGAATCAGTTCTCAGCACCCACATACCTGTTCACAACCATCCTTAACTCTAGCTTCAGGAGATCCAGCTCCCTCATCTACCTCTTTGGGTACCAGGCCCAGGCATGCATGCTATATATATCATGCAGGCAAAGCTGTCATATACATAAAGTAAAAATCTTTTAAAAGATTTACTTTCCTTTTTTTTTTTTTAAAAAAAAATAGCATCTTTCATGTCTTCTCCATTAAAATGGCCATTCTCCAATAATGATTTCATTATTGAAATAAAATTTTATCATTAATGATAAAATTCTAAAGTTTTAGTCTAAAGGTTGCTTCTCTTTATTTACTGTCTCAGCATCAGACTCCAGTTGTTTTTGGAGCTGTGACTTACTCATTGTGAACACTTTTTGAGACAGGGTTTCATTGTCTAGCCATGGCTGTCCTGGAACTCACTCTGTATGTAAATCAGACTGGCCTTGAAAACTGACAGATCTGCCTGTCTCACCTCCTGCATGCTGTGATTAAAGGTGTGTGCTGTTGCTGCTGCAGCTAGGTATGAAAACACTTTTTAATGCATCTGTGTCCCTATCACTTATTTAGTAAACAAGAAAAAACAGTTTATTGTTGCTATATATAGAATTATGAGGGGACTTGGCCATCTTAAAGAGGTACTTGGAACTTTGAGGTGTAAAAGTCTAAGAGCCACTTACTCTGAATCAATTTTTCACACTTGAAATCATCTCATAGCCATTCAACTGTAATTTATTGTTTTTTCACATCTCACTGTTTTCCAAATTACTGCTGAGCTGATAGTACATTCAGTTGCTCTTCTGTGTGAAGTGTTTTCTCATCTGTTGACTGTCTCGAACAAATTTGTAAAAATACATTTAACAGTTTTGTAAGGTAGCACAGCCTTTTACATGACCTAAGACAGTGCTATCTCGGTGTATTTGTCAGCTCTTTAGTACCTTAATGTCAACACAATTGAGACAGAGCTAGAACTGATGTACATTTATTATGGTGAATGGTTAATGGATTAAATCATGGGATTATCAGACAGCATATATCAAAACAGAACAAATGTGTGGAGCCTTCCTCGGGCTTTCTACCCTGTGTGATCTCACTTCTTTTGGTAATCAGGAGCAAATGAATCCTGCCTGCCACACTGTAAAGGAGTGGAGTTTACAGAAATGGGGGTGTTTTATATTTAAAAACAGAGCTTAGGCCCTTAGTGGCTGCATTGATTGTTTCCAGGCTTCCCCATGAGAGGGCTGCTTGAGCCCAGTGATTTATTGTGATCCTAACAGCTTGTAAATCCAGGGAACATATGGCTGGGTAGCATGTTAAACTATCATGCACTTTATCCTGCTGTGCCTGATCCATCAGACAGGGCACATCTTTCCTTTTCAGTCAATCTCTCAGAAGACAACAGCTTTTCATCTTCAACTACATCAAGAATCACCAAGAGTCACCTCCTAGCTCTGTGTGTAAATGTTTGGCTCTCATGCTGCCTAACAGTTTGTGATATTGTACAAAGATTGCTTCAGAAAAATTTGAGTGATAATAGTGAAATTGATGTCTCAATATCACACTGTGTGCTGTATTGATGGAGTCACAGTGAAGGGCTCTCTTAAACTACTGTGTTTGCTGTTTTGGAGACTATCCTTAAGTAACTGAACAGAGGCACATCAGAGATTTATGCACAGGTTATTTATACTGATATAACAGTGAGAAATCCTAAATTTGGACACAAGTATAGGAAGTGATTAAAATACTACATATTCATTTGTTGAAAACACATGTACAGCCATTATGTTATGCTTTTGAAGAAGACACAGTGACAAAGGAAAATACACACAATATAATATAAAGTGGAAAAAAGAATAAAAGTGACCATCTCTAGAGGGTATAATTATAAGCACCTGAATTATTTTATGTGTTTTCAAATCTTTCTAAACTGAGTGAAAGTAATTTTAATAATATAAGGGGTTAATATATTTCATACATCAGTGTGCACCTCTAAAAGAAACCCCAGCAAAGATTCAGTTTCATAGCACCTAACTCATAAATGTTTGTGGGATAAATAGGTGGACAGATATACAATTAATGAATGGCAGTTAATATTTGTAGATACTGCCACTGAGTTTATAAGGTTACAGAAATAGGAAAGGGGGATTCATGGGAAAGGAAGTGGCTTCCAGACTGCTATTCAGTAGCCTTTGAAGGATGGCAAGGAAGATACTGAAGTTATCACTCGTTTTGAGTGGCTGATGATAGTCAAAGAGTTGTGGTCTGTCCTGGAGTACATTGCTGTTCTTATCGTCCAACTGTTGACATCTTATTTCCTCTTATTCTATGTATGTCCTTGGAGGATCTCTCATGCTTGCTTATTTCAGTGGTCTCTATTCAGTTTGACCAGTGACCAAACTTGCTGAGAATGAAATCGAGCTCATGACTTAATTCTTCTTTGACTCAGTTAAACACTTCATCTAGGGAGAAGATATCCCAAGGGCCATTCTGGCTGGCCAACTTCTAGAGATGGACTGAGTGGGCATGCAAGAGTGTTGGCAGGTTAGGGAAACCTGCCTTTACCAATTGTAAACCACTCAAAACATTATACAGACTGGTATGTGATTTCATATTCTTGAGAGAAGTCCTGAAACTGAAACAGAAGTGTGATATGCATAAGTTTAGTTTCCCAAGGATTATGAAGCTTGCTCAAGGCACATTTTTTTTTTTATAACAAACTTACAGTAAGCTGATCCTGGAAACTATGAATATAACTGATAGCTCTACATTGATTATGTCAGTGTCTTTATATCTTTTGGATGTTTGAACAGTTGCTGAATAGAATCTGGCTTTTTTGTAACTCTGTGCAATAACATTGGTTGTGTAAATGAAATCCCAGTGTTTCCTCTTCTCTGTGAAGGATCCTTCATCAGAGAAAGCCATTAAACCTTTGCATAGTGTTCTGTATCTCTAGTCTTTGAAGCTTATTTAACATAATGTTCTTAATTGCAGGTACTCCCAAGCCTGTAATACTACTTGTGCCTTGTTTGTGTCTGTCTCTTTCTCGGTACTGATTTACAGCTCGTTTTTTTGCACCTTGAATCTTTTTGGAGATTTTATTTAATTTTACTTCACTTTACTTATAGGAGTGTTTGCCAGAATGTATGTTTGTGCACCACATATGTGCAATGTCTGAGGAGGCCAGAAGAGGGTATCAGAGCCTCTGGAACTGGAGTTCACGCTACATAGTTACTAGTAATAGTCCTCTCTACACATTGCTGGCTGTCCTGGAATTCACTATGTAGACCAGACTGGCCTCAAACTCCTGCATATATTTCAAAAACTTTATTTTATACGTATGTGTGTGAGCCTGAGTGTGTGCTTGTGAATCACAGAGACCAGAGGAGGGCGTTGGAGTCCCTGGGACTGGAATTAGAGGCCATTGTTAGCCAGCTACTATGTGGGTGCTTAATAAAACTAGGTCCTTTGTAAGAACAGCAAATGATCTTAATTACTGAAAACTCTCTCTAGACCCTGTATCCAAAATCCCCCCCTCTCTGAAAAAACAAAAAAGCCAGGTGGAGGTGGTACACACCTTTAATTCCAGCACTCAGGAAGCAGAGGCAGGCGAATCAAGGCCAGCCTGGTCTACAGAGTAAGTTCCCGGACGGCCAGGGATTCACAGAGAAATCCTGTCTCAGAAAAAACAAATTAAAAAAAAAAGTTTATTCATCAGATGAAGGTGTCACAGTACTGAACCAAATTGTCCTTGCTTTGTAGATCATAATATCTAAATTTAATGGACTCCCTTAAATGGGTCACTTACATGTTTTATTTTTTAGTTTTCCTTCCTTCCTCTCTCTCTCCCTCCCTCCCTCCCTCCCTCCCTCCCTCCCTCCCTTCCTTCCTCCCTTCCTTCCTTTTTTAGTTTTTCAAGACAGGGTTTCTCCTTGTAGTTTTGGCTTTCATAGAACTTGCTCCACTGATCAGGCTGGCCTTGAACTTGGAGATCCACTAGACTCTGTCTCCCATATGCTGGGATTAAGAATGTGTGCCACTACTTCCCTGCTAGGATTTTTTTTTTTTGATAAAAAAAGAAAACTAATCTCATCTTGTAGTTTACTAAGCATCTTGACATACATTACCTGAGTTGTTCCTTACTATAGCTATATATGGTCGCCCTGGTTGCCCCAGTCTAACAGAAGAGGAATTTTGTTTTAAGATTTGTAAGAAGTGGGGCTGGAGGGTTGGCTCAGTGGAAAAGAGCACCTGTTCTTGCTAAAGGACCCAAGTTCTATTCCTAGATCCCATATAGAATTTCACTAGCACCTTGGGCACCAGACACATGTGGCACACAGATATAGAAGCAGGCAAAACACTAATACACACAAAATAATAAACATATTAAAATTTTTCAAAAGATGAAGAAAGAACTCAGCCTGAAGACCACACTGGCCTCAAACATTAGAGTAAGTCTAAGCTCTTTGCCCCCTTTTTGTTTTTTGTTTTGTTTTCAGAAAATGGTTTTTCTGTGTAGCCCTGACTGTCCTGGAACTCACTCTATAGTCCAGGCTGGCCTCAAATTCAGAGATCCACCTGCTTCTGCCTCTGGAGTGCTGGGATTAAAGGTGTGTACTAACTGAACACTTGTCTGTTAGACTCCAAATCCTGTGATTTCTCAGCTGTAAATGCTCCTTAAAGAGATGTCAGGGTTTCTTATACTGAAGCTGATAACTCACCTGCCACCTAGCTTCCCCTTGGGTCCAGCTTTTCTCTTACAGCTTTAAAATACCTTTCATTTTAATTTCTGGTTGAAGAATGTGTATATTTATGAAGTACAATGTAATGCCTTGATGTGTTTATAATATGTAATGATTACATCAGGCTAATTAACTTCTATTAGCAAGATCTATCTTTTGAAGCAGGGGCAGGAATTAAACTGTGAATACCAAAGGGGGTGGCGTGTGGTGAGGATGGGTTGTTTTGAACCAGTTTTAAATTTTATCTGAAACCCATTTCTTACTTGTATTTTAGCTAGTTTGTAGTAATGCAGACTAACCATTACATAATGGTTGTTAGGCTTATTACTTTCTGTCAACCACCCAAGAAGCAAAAACTTTCTTGGTTGCAGGAACATAAAATTTGCTGTGGTGAAAGCAAGCCTGTTGCTTCTCTGAGGTACAGTGGTAAACAGTGCAGCCATAGAGCATCTTACCAAAGCAGGGTTAATGTGGGCTGGTATAGAGCAGTAGGAATCAGGCTCTCAGATGGAGGATAGAGAGAAGGGATCTTAAAGGGTATGGACAAAGGAGTGATTATTATCCTCTGAGTGCTTGAAAACATCCTATGGAGAGGTGGATGGTTTCTGAATAGTATTTCAAATTTGAGTGAATAATTTCAATGGTGTCTTGGAATAAACCTTCACACATTGGACATGTCAAGCCATCATTTTTAAAGATATCGAGGGAATACCATTTCAGGGTGTTTAACGTCCAAATCCCAGAAAAGTTAATCCACACAGTTTTCCTTTCTTTCTGCCACCTTTTGTTATGAACTAAGTATCTTTCTGGGAGGTTATTAAGGTTAGCATTCTTAGAGCCATACTCTGCTAATCCACAGTGGAAACCAGAAGGGTGAGGAAAGAGTTAGAGGAAAGTACAGTGTGGTTTCTGAGTTTCTGGACACACACCCCCTTTACACACACACAATTCTGCCCTTACCTTTTTCTGTCAGGGCTGCCCAGAGGGACCTCAAGCATCATTCCCAGGTGGAAGCATGGACATTTGCTTGGGGATGGGGGAGGATGGAACCCAGGATCTTATATGTGCTAATCAATTGTTCTATCCTGCAGCTACATCTTTATCCTTCAACACTGTCATTTTCTATATGACCCAGGAGAAGAAGAAAGGGATGAGCTGGTTTCCTCTGCAGTTTTGGTACATCTTAGATTACTGAGTTGCTTAGGAAAATGCACATCTCAGAATGAATTAAAAAACATGTAGCTGGGGCTGGAGAGATGGCTCAGAGGTTAAGAACACGGGCTGTTCTTCCAGAGGTCCTAAGTTCAATTTCCAGCATCCACATGGTGGCTCACAGCCATCTATAATGACATCTGGTACTCTCTTCTGTATACTGTATACATAATAAATAAGTCTTTTTAAAAAACATGTAGCTCTAAGGAGCAAGGTGCATTCACTCTTGAGAGCTTGGCAGTGCCTATCCTTGGACCTACCTACTACCTCTTTCCCTCTTTCCTTACAGTGTCTCAATTTGTGCTTCTGCATTGTCATCAGCGTGTAGCTGCAAATGGCGTAGGCATCAACATGGGAGGGGACACCAGAGAGTTAAAAAGGTGATGGGCCGGGGTGTTAATAGCAAAAACTATCACCAGAGAGGAAATTTACTAAAGAAACATTGTTTTGAGCCCCGAGGAAAGACAAGCATTGGGTTCTATAATCTGGGTTCCTGTATTCAATGTAAACTTGCCATGTATAATCTGTGATAAATATTAGGAAAGACAGGAACTCTGATGAGAGTGATTGTTGTAGTAAAATCACCAACATAAATAGCAAGAGAAGAACCTGATCTTTCTATGCTGTGCTGTCTTGTATGGGAGCTTTAGCTACTTAAGGCTTTTGAACAGTTGACATATGGTTAGTTTGAACTGAGATGATGTGTAATAGTAAAATATATACCTGATTTCAAAACTTGATATGAAAAAATATAGTAATTTTCATATTGATTAAATGTTCAATCTATTTTGAATGTACTGAATTAAATAAAGCATCAATATTAATGTTTAAGGTGATGGAAATATTACTCTGATTTGACCAGTATATACTGCCCACTTGAAGTATCACATTGTACTACACAAATATGTACAATTAAAACAAGAATTTAGAAATCAAAGCCTTTGACTTAAAATCTTAACATTAAATTTTCCTCAACACATTTACTAGAACATTAAAATTGTGTGTGCATCTTTCATTATATTTCCATTGGACAACATTGCTTTGATAGAATAAATGGGATCTGATATGCAAACACCTTTTCAGCTATACAATTCTTGAATAGAGTTTACCTTTCTAGGAAACAGACCTATCTCCAAAGAACAGGAAAGGGTAGAGATTTGCATGTGCAGAAACCGATTATGGATAAAAGTTAGGATCCAGCCTCATTTGCCTCATTCTGAGGGTGTAGGATGTGGGAGGTTGGGTGGTCAATTTGCTGAGGCAAGTTCTCTCTTTTGAGGGGGGTGTCACATATTAGTTCTTAGCTGGGTTCCAGAATGAGAATGGGGAAAACACTTAGAAACTTTCCTTTCTTACCATTTTAGCATCAAACTCTGGGTGGCTGATAGTGACGATGTGATAGGGGCTTTCTCTGGCCCTCTCTGGACCACCAATTTTGGCTGAGAGAAGGAGGAAGATTGAAATGAAGCCCTTCTTCACTCCCAGGGCCATGTGGTAGAGCTGCTGCCGGACCTCCCTCTGCCAATAGGCATAGATGAGTGGGTTGAGTAGGGAGTTGCCAACTCCAAGGAGCCACAGGTACTTTTCCAGCACTTGATAGAGGCAGCAGTTCTGGCAGGCTACCTGCACAATACCAGTGATAAGAAAAGGAGACCAGGACAGAGTGAAGCTTCCAATGAGAATAGACACAGTACGGATAGCCTTTAAATCATTGACAGGTCGTGGGGGCCGATAAGCTCCAGCCATGGCTCCTGCATTTTCCATCTTTCGGATCTGCTGGCTGTGCAGAGAGGCAATCTTGAGCATGTCACAGTAGAAGAAGACAAAGAGGAGCACAGCTGGGAAGAAGCCAGCACAGGAGAGGGTCAGCACAAACCTTGGGTGAAACACAGCAAAGAAGCTACAGGGCCCCTGGTAGGTGGTCTGTTGGAATATGGGGACTCCCAGTGGGAGGAATCCGATAAAGTAAGATACCAACCACAGTCCTGCAATGCATAACCCGGCCACAAGCCCGTTCATAATCTGGAAGTAACGGAGGGGCTGCTTAATGGCAAGGTATCTATCAAAGGCAATCAGCATGACCGTGAGGACAGAGGCAGCTGCAGAAGAAGTGACAAATGCCATCCGAAGGCTACACATGGTCTTCTGTGTGTGCTGAGATGAGCTGGAGAGCTGGTCTGTAACTAGACCAGAGATAGCCACACCAATCAAGGTATCAGCCACAGCCAGATTCAAGGTGAAGCAAAGACCAACACCATCATTTTTGTAGATTGATAGCAGCATAGCCACGACTACTAGTGCATTAACAGCAATGATGAGGACAGTCAGGACAGCAAGGATCACTCCAAATGAGAAAGATGACTCCATGGCTTGAGGTAGCAGGACTTCCACTTACAAGGGCATGCCAGATCTCAAGCTCAAATTCTCACGGGACAGAATAAGATGTGCTGTAGTTCAGAGCCCCAGCACAGTTCTGGCCATTACCAGCAGTACAGCCTGGCAGCATACCATCTTTGGGTTCCTGGTGTCATTAGGATTACTCATCCTCTCTTTTTCAGTCCTCAGCCTCCTGCTTTTCTAGCTTTCTGAAGGCAGCAATCTGTGAGCAAATCTGTTCCTGGGCCCAGAGCTAGTCCCTCCCCTTCCCCTTCTACCATCCAAGTTACTAGACAACTCCCAAGTACCTGGTACACACTGTCCATTGGAACCCCCTCCTCCCTTTATTGATGCTTCAATGGTTATGAAAGGATATGGACCTTTGTCAAGGCCTCCTGTCTGAAAGAAGATCTAATTGACTCTAATTACACTTTTCTCCCTCCATAGCTTCACATTAAACTTTGATTTCTTCCTAAGCTTCAAGTGCTAGATTAGCAACTAATCTCAGCTTAATTAAACATTTGCTTAATAAATAATTCTTAGTTACTGTTATGATTGCTTTTAATCAAGAAAAATGATCATAATCAGTTGAAGTGAGGCAGATAAGGTATTTGAGGGGCTCAGCATCCTTTCAGGGGTGTTACCACACATTTAAACTATTTTTTGATTCTTAGCACTTCAAAGGCCCATTCTCTCAAATAGGATGTGCATCTTCCCTGTTTCTTCTCTCTTGGATGTCAATTCATTGATTCAGGACAGTAAAGACAAGGCAAGGAATTGTTAATAGCTACTATTTGGTTTAGAAGGGAGCAAATTTCTCACTTCTAACTGTTGTTTTGTGGGTACAGTGGTTAGTAACTGTTTCCATACTGGTGGGCTATGTCTCTGGGCAGTAAGTAATGGCTGATAGGCTTGTTTCTTTCATCCTGTAGACCAAAGATTGCCTCTGAGAAGAGATGAGGTCAGCATTTGGCAGTGGAATTTTCCAGGGATGGAGCTCATGGGAGTTAGGTCAAAGGGTGAGAGTTGCCAAAGCAGATGAGATGAGTACAGAGAGGCCAGCTGGAGAAGTCACTCCACTTCAGGTTGTATATCCATTTACTCGGGTACATTATAACTAACCTTTTGCCTCCCTGCTGTTCTCATCTTGGATACCAAGAAGAGAGGGGTGGGAAGAAAAGTGGTTAGAAGCTGTTTACTCAATCCAGGTGAAAGCACAAATGGGAAAGGTCAGTGTTTTAAGCGAGAAAGCGGAGAGCAAGGTACAGAGTAGGAGCAAATATCAGGATGTTTTGACAGTTGGAGAGGGCTTTGGGCAGATGTCTCTCCTACCAAGGCCCAGAAAAACCTGTGTCATGGGGCTTGATATTTTAATCTTTGTTACCTTCATTTAGGAGGCTGCTTTGGATCTGGCCTAATCTTATACCAGGACTTAATTTGTATTTTTGCTTCTTTGGCTTTTGACTTCATATGTGAAGTTAAGTTAGACTTTTGTAAGCTTGTGTTCAAACTTGTGAGAGCATCAGGATGACCTGGAAGGCTTGTTATAACCCAGATTCATGATTCTATAGGTATGGATGGGCCTTCAAATCTATTGTCTACCTGTCTATCTGTCTATCTATCTGTCTGTCTGTCTCTTTGTCTGTCTATCTATCTATCTATCTTTTTGAGACTGGGTATTATTTTTTCCCCAGGTTGGTCCTCAAATTCACTAGGCCACTGTAGATGACCTTGAACTTTTAATCCTCTAGCCTCCACCTCTATAATGATAGGATTATAGGTAAGTGCCACCAAATCCAATCTATGTGGTACTGAGGACTGAACATGAGCATCATATACAGTTCTGTAAGCTGCCCAACAACAGCTATAGTCCCAGCCCCTGAATATGCATCCCTGTTAACAGTCACTACTGATGCTGGCTAAAGAACTACTACTAGAATAGTAGTTGTCTTCCTGAGACATGGTTCAACTTTGTAACCCAGCCTGGCCTGTAATTTGGGTCAATCCTACTGCTTCAGTCTTTTAAGTTCTGTGATTACAGGCACGGGCCATTATACCTGGTGTTAGAGTAGTAGTATATTTTGTTTTTAAACAAGGTCTCACTATATAACCTTGGCTGGCCTTAACTCATTATGTAGACCAGGCTGGCTTTCTACTCACAGAAATTTATTTGACTCTGCCTCCCAAGTGCTGGGAATAAATGCAAGCTCTACCATGCCAAACAGAATAATGATTCTTAACCTTATCACTGTGCTTTGGAATTACCTGTTGATCCAAAAATATACTGTTGTTTAGGTAACACATGAAAGGTAGTCTGGGACATGTATCTGGAGTCTTAAAAAGGCAATTTGGGTATTTAGGAGTGAGAACCACTATTTAATAGCCAAAACACAGGCCCAGGTCTAGGGTTCTGTATTCCTGAGTTTAGTTGGACAAATAAATTCATCTTTCTTATATAGCTTTGGTTATGTTTCCTGATTATTCTGGGGGAAGATACTCCCTATATCACAGGGTTGTGGGAACGAGAAATTAAAGGTTGCAAAATTGTAAAAAGCTGCATAAGTATTACTGTCCTTTAAATTCTATTAGTCATATTACACAGTGTTAATCAAAATGTGGGTGGTAACCAAAATGTAGTAATTAGGGGAAGAAAAACAAATAGCACGTTTTATTCTATGTAAAAATCTATATTTATCGTGTGTGTAGGGGGGGGGCAAAGGGCAGACTAGGAGAGGGAAAATGACCATGGTGAGAGGGTAGGTATGGAAGGGACCCAGTGTTGAATATGAGCAAAGGGCAATGATATACATATCTGGAAAGGTTACAATGCAACCCATTACTTTATATACCAAAAATGATTGATAGAAGAAAATCAACGAAAAATGCTAATCAATGTGCACATCAGTGATTGCAGGACATCAGGACATCCAGTACAAGTGTATGTCAGAAGCGTCAGAATGACTTGAGAGATTGATTTAAAAAAAAGTGCAATCTCAGACCTTGCATAGGACCTGAAGCTGAGTCTGCATTTTAACAGGATCTTCAGGTAGTCTGTATGCATATTAAATGTTTTCTTTTAGTCTCAGGTGACTGGTCATATTGGATTTTTTGTTTGCTTTGGTTTTTTTTTTTGTTACTGAAACACATTACCACACACTTAATGATTCATAATAAAACAAATTTCAGGCTACAGAGAGAGCTCAGCATTTTAAGAGTGATTATTGCTTTTTTAGAGGACTGGAGTTCCTTGTACCAATGTCAGGCAGTTCACAACCATCTGTAACTTCAGTGTCTAGAGATTCAACACTGTATTCTGTACACCTTAGATACCTATACCTACATACACATAGATGAAAATAAAATTGATATTTAATAAAACAAATTCAATTTATTTTTATGGACTGGAAATGTAACTCCATTGGTAGGATGTGATCCTGGTATGTGTTAAGCACTGACTGAAGTTTCTGTGTCCTGCCCAGCCAGTCTCACAGTCACTTTTGAAATAATTGATTCAGAGGCTTAATATTATAGTAAATGCTGGGCCAGTGATTCAAGTATATTACTATCTAGCCCTTACATAGATTAACCCATAATTCTATTTATGTTTAGGGTACCTTTTCTTTAGTGCAGCATTCTTATCTTCCTTTCTTTGAGTCTAACTGGAATCTCCTGCTCTGCCTTTCCTCTTCTCAGAATTCTCCTTGTCTGCTTGCCCTACCTATACTTCCTGCCAATCTGCTGGCCAATCAGTGTTTCATTAAACTAATAGCAGTGGCAAATCTTTACAGTGTACAAGAGCATTATCCCACAGTTAAGTCCTGGGTTATATCCCCAGTTCTGCATAAAATTGGGTATGGTGGCATGTGCCTATAAGCCTAGCTCTTAAGAGGTAGAGATAAGATCAGAAGTTGAAGATTATCCTTGGTTACATAGTGAGTTCAAGACCAGCCTGGGCTACATGAGGTCGTGTCTTCAAAAAAAAAGCAGCAAAGCAACTCATGAATTTATTATTTTCTCAAGGCCAGAAGTCTGAGTTAGGTCTTACAGGGCTAAAATCAAGGTAGTAGGATACATTCCTCTAGTGAACTGGGAAGAGTGGGGTCTAATCTAAAAATGAAGCAGATTAAAGTCTCATGTAGCATCCAACTTCATTCAGAGAACCAGGCAATTTATACTCTAAGAGTTAAGAAGAATCACATGAGAAAGGTATTCAATCTTTAGGACCAGCCACTTGTGGCAAAAACATGTGGGAGTTGGCTTTTATTTCACAGTGTAAGTTTTGGGGATTGAACACAGGTTGTCAGTCTTGGTGACAAGTGCCTTTATCTTCTGAGCCATCTTGCTGGCCCAAGAAAGTATCTTTACAACTATTATTTGCTTATAGGCGCACACATGCACAGACAAATACACGTGCACATATATGTGGAGGTCAGGACAGTTTTGTATGAGTCTCTTCTCTCTACCATGTTGGCTCTGGGAATTGAACTCAGGTCATACTTGGCAGAAAGCTTGAAGCTATCATTATTTACTTTAAATGCTTCTAAATTTATATGTTTTTACAAAGAAGTTTGTGCAATTTCAAAAGGAAACCCTCCTCCAAACTTCTATCACGGTCAACCTATATATAGTGTATAAAATGCACACAGTAAATTGATATGTATATACACAGTAGCAGGCTTTCTTTGACCGTCAGCCCCCAACTCATGACACAGAAATTTACTATTAGTTGCGAATGCTTGGCCTTATATTTTGCTTGTCCCACTAGCTCTTATAACTCAAATTAACCTGTTTCTTTTCATCTACATTTTGCCTCGGAGCTTTTTACCTTTCATTCATTCTGTCCTACTTGTCTGTGTGGCTGGTGGCTGCCTGCCTGGCTGGTCCCATGCACCTCCCTTTATTTCTCCTTCATTCTTTCCTCTCATTCTTCTCTTTTTTGAGACTAGGTTTCTCCTCCTACTTACTCTGTCTGCCCACCAGCCCAGCCTGTCCCTCCCCTGCCTAGCTACTGGCTACTGGCCATTCAGCTTTTTATTAGACCAGTCAGGTACCTTAGGCAGGCAAGGTGAACCAGCAACACATCTTTACAGAATTAAACAAAAGCAGCATAAACAAGTGCAATACATATTTACATAGTTAAAGTAATATTTCACAACATTACACTGTATAGTACAGCTCCCCACAGTATTTATTTACTTCTGTTGCCTTTATCTGTGCTATAGCTTCAGAGAGAAATATTTGTGGATTGAAGGCAAGAGAACCAATGTTTCAGCCTTTAGTTGTTCCTTGGAGTAGGAGGCACTTTGAAGAAGTAACCCTAGACTCCTGGGGTATTTAAGATGGATTGAAGTACTGATATGCCCATTGACATTTATGGAACCTTTATTCCCCAATACTGTGCTAAATATATAACAAGAAATTTTATTTTATTTTTAAAATGTGTCTGTAAGGTAGGTATCATTATCAACTCAATAATAGATTCAGAAATTAAAGCACACAGAGAGGGTAACTTGTTTACCCAAGGCTATAACTAAGTTTGTAATTAGAAGGTATTGCATAACTCTAGACAGGTCAACAGCTTGCACAGTACCTATGGATATCCACCTAGCATCTGTCCTTTCCTATATTAGCCATAGGGTTTATATATTATCACCTTTTCTTGGCAGTTTGTGCCTCTGTGCCTTTGCATATTCTACTGCTTTTGACCTTCAAGCTAAAGTATTATTTTTATGCTTTTGTTTTTTTCAAAATAGCATCATCTACTGAGGACTAAGTTTTCAAACATACAAGCCTGTTGGGGAAACCTCTTCTAGCCAAACTGCAACAAAGATGGTATTACATTCCCTCTTTATATTGTATATCCTGTTGCCCCATGCCAACACATACCATACCAGCTAATTTAATGAGTGTATTCTATACACAAGTTACTCTACTGTGTAAGAGGTTTTTTTAAAAAATATATATTTGGTCAATACATTTAAATGAGTGACTGTTAGCATCCCTGCTAACCTGTGAAGGAGGTGATGCTGGGAGGTGAAGGATCCTACCCAAGGTTACTCAGCTAGGAAGGAGTGGTATATTTGTAATTAGAATGCAGTCCTCATTGCTCCTGGTTAAAGGATCTTGTTGCTTCTTTGTTATTTTTATTCATCTTAATTTTGTGTGTATGGGTGTTTCACCTGTCTGTGCACTACTTGTGTGTCTGGTGCTCACAGAGGCCACAAGATGGCATCACATTACCTAGAAGTGGAGCTTCAGTAGATGGTTGTGAGGTACCACATAAAAACTAGAAATTGAACCTGGGAACTCTGCAAGAGTAGCCAGTACTGTTAACTGCTGAGCTATTTCTCTAGTCACTCAGTGTTGCTACTTCTTGCTAACTCTTCCATGTAGTAGGCTGAATAAAACCTCACTACATTGATGCCTACAGTCTTTTTATAATGTGTGTAGTGCTAGGTATTGAGCCCAGAACCTAGCATAAGCTAGGCAGATGGTGACTGAACATCAGCAACCCTTGTTTTTCGAGACAGAGTCTCACTATTTAACTCAGGCTATCCTCAAACTCATGATCTTTTGAGTACTCAGATCAGAGGTTTGTGTCACCCTGTCTAGCTGCTGTTCATGTTGCAAACCCTCTAATCTATAAACATGCCATTTTACATGGAAACAGCTACTCTGCAGATTTGAATAAGTTAAGGATCTTGGGATGTGGCTATTATACTAGGTTTCCAGATACACCCAAAATATCATTACAAATATTCTTGTGATCAGTGATGACATGAATGATCAGCATGAACAATATCGACAATTTGACAAGAGAGTCAAAAGCTAGAGTGATGCAAGGAAGAGATTGTTAACCAAGAGTTACAGTCAAGTAACCTCTTCCAGAGCTTCCAGAGCTTCCAGAAGGCACCAGCTCTGCCAGTGTTCTGATTGACCTTAGCTCACTGAAATTCACTTTGGAATTCTGGCCTCCAGAATGAAAAGAAATTGTTTTAAAGAAGTGGGTGGGGAGTGTAATAGAATACATGAACCCTGAAAGTGGAAAGAAGACTACAGAGGGTAGAAGAGAGGGAGGGAGGATCAGCCAAAAGAAAGTGTGTATTAGAATGCCACAATCAGCTAGCCTTATCACTTTGCATGCTAATTAAAGAGAAACAGAAGCCAGGGAGCTGGCTCCATCAGTGCAGGATTTGCTGTACAAGTATGAGAACCTGAGTTTGTATCTTCAGTGCCTGTGAATAAAAAGCCTGGCATAGCAGTTCATGCTTATAATCCCAGCACTGGGGAAGCACAGATAGAAGGATCTCCCGGTTTTGCTGGTGAGCCTTTTAGCTAGGCTTCGGGCAAACTTTGGGCTCAACAAGAGACCTTGTCTGAAAAACAATTGATAGGAATATAAAATATCAACTTCTGGCCTACACACATAGATGCATTTGTGTGTGCATGCACATACACATGAGCATGTATACACCAATATACCAGGGGAATAGAAGATAAATACATGCCAATCAATAGATACCAAGACAAAAAAATAACAGAAAGGAAATGAGTCCTATTTTAAGCCACTAAGTTTGTAGTAAGTTATTATGGCAACAATAGGAAAACAATGCATGAGGCTAAAGGTTAACATGAGGAGAAAATTTAAAAACTGGGCCCTGTTTATATTGCTCCTTGGTGGTGGTAACTGCCTGTGAAGCATTTGGCTGCCTATTTCTTCAAAAGCATGCTGGCAGAAGGCACCAAGGTGCCAGTGACCAGAATGTCCAGCAGAGAGCACTATGCACAGATAAAGCAATACAGAAAAGGTATCTAAAGGAAAAGATGCAGTACAACAATTCTGGGTTGCTGTAACTGTGTTGCATCTTAGCTGTTGATTTCACACAGAGCAGAGGAGCTCTAGTCTGGTGAATATACAAAGTTTTTGACTTAGTAGTCTGGTGAATATGCACAATTTCTGACGTGGTATTTAGAACTTAGTACCTATGTTTTGTGTGTGTACTCCCCCCTCTCCCATGTATATGATGTATATGTATGTGTGTATACACATGCCAGGAGACAACCTTGATGTCATACTCAGGAGTACCCTCTACCTCCTTTGAGACAAGGTTTCTCGCTGGTTTGAATATCACCAATTATGTCAGACTGGCTGGCCAGTGAGTCCCAGGGATCCTGGGATATCAGATACAAACACAGTGCACAGTCATACATGCAGACACACCCATACTCATAAAATAAAAATAGATTTAGAAAACCCTTATTTATATCACTGGGACAAGTAAGTTGAAATCCTCCCTTACCCTCCAGAGTAGAGCTGGACAATAAGGCATATACAGTTTTAGCTTGTGTAATGAGGTGGAGTAGGGGAGAAAGTATATATTTAGAAATCTTTTTTTTTATTGAAGGAGTGTCTTTAAGAAAGACTTTATTTACTAAAGAGGGCATTCTAGCTTGAAGTTTGTATAGCAGCCCTCCAACTCCAAGGTATCTACTCCCAAGTTTTACCTAAAGGAATAGATTTTGGGCATGGTAGAGAATTGGCAAATTTGATGGCAGCCTGGGCTACTTAGTTCCAGGCTAGTATAGGTAACAGCAAATCACTTTCTGACAGAAAGGAGGTGAGATCAGATCACCTAACAACTATCACAATTCTGAAATGATAGTTTCACCATTTTGTAATTTTGGCACCCTAACACAAAGAAGAGAATTTGAGCTAAATTGTTCTAAGTCTCATAGCTAGCACATAGTGGGGCTGAGATCTATTGCAGACCTGCCAAAAAGCTCATATCCTATATCTCCAGAATGCAAGATGCTGACCAGAAAACTGTGTGGAATTATTCAATGGCCCTAAAACCTGGACCAAGTTCCCCAAAGGATTCCAGTCTTAAAAAAGGCTCCCAGCATAGACAGATGTTTCTCTGAACGGTGCAACCTGTGTCCAGAGGGAATGAGAGGCTGGGAGAATCCTTCCCCAGCAATCACAGGGGACATGTAGCTGACAGCCTGGCCCCACATTCAAGGCAAGTTGCATCATCATAGATGGACATCCAACCTGTGTCTGGAGCAGAGTGTGAGACAGGTGTCTCTCCAAACTGCTCGACTCAATGTCCAGAGCAGAGTAAGAGATAGGTTTCTCTCTGGACCATGTGACCCTGTGCCCTGACCAGAGTAAGAGATCTTGCACTCTCTGTGTTCAGAGTGTTCAGCAGACAAGAGACACACAATACCTGTAACCACAACTGACTAAGATCCAACTAAGACCTGACTAAAAGTGAACCAAAGAAACAATGGGCAGACGACAGTGGAAGAATACATATAACAATATAAAGAACAGAGAGAAGCACTGAGGACTTTGAAATTCAGATGCCATCCAGAGGTGAGGTGAGGTGAGCAGGCCCGGCACTTGATTCCCTACCTGGAAAGTTGTGTTCTGGGACCAGGATCGGTCTGTGGTGCTCGACCCCAGACACTCCTTAGCAGACAGGACTAGGGTTTGGCTGTGAGGGGCTCCTCCAGCCACACCTAAAAGAGGGGACATTGCACAGCCGGCCCCACCTCTAGGGCAAACTGCGTCATCAGAGAAGGACTGAGGCCTTGAAATTCAGACCCCTGTCCAGAGCAGAGTCAGATATCGAGCAGACCACTTGCTCAGAGGAGACAGGAGACACACAAGCCCTCTTGCCACAACTGACTAGGAGCTATCTAATTGTGAACCACTGAAGCCATGACAGACGCCAGTGCAAAAATACATATAATGACATAAAGAACAACAAGGCAACAGCAGAAGAAACTGATGGTTCTACAACTACAAGACCCAAACAGAGCAATGAAGAGAAAGCAGAAGGAAACAACACCAAAAACACCTTTGTGAAGATCATTGAAGTCTTCAAAGAAGATATAAAAAATTCCCTTAAAGAAACAGAAGAAAATACAAACAAAAAATTGAAGGAGATGAACAAATACTTGAAAGAAAACCAAGAAAAGGTAAACCAAAAAATGAAAGAAACATTCCAGGAACTAAAAGCAGAAACAGAAGCAATAAAAAAGGGCACAAAATGAGGCAAAGATGGAAATAGAAAACCCAAAGAAAAGAGCTGGAACTACAGATACAAGCATAACCACCAGAATCCAAGAGATGGAAGAGTCTCTGGAGTGAAAGACTCAGTAGCTGAAATAGATACATCAGTCAAAGAAAATACTAAAACCAAAAAAGCCATAACACCAAATAGATATGACCCCCCCCCAAAGTCAGCATGCTACGTAATAATCAAGCCACAAAACATACAGAACAAAAGAAAAATTTTAAGAGTTGCAAAGGAAAAGGGCCAACTTACCTATAAGGCAGACCCATCAAAATAACTCCTGAGTATTCAATGGAAACAATGAAAGCAAGAAGGTCTTGGTCAGAAATTATAAAAACACTAAAAGAGCATGGCTGCCAACCTAGACTACTATACTCATCAAAACTATCAATCACCATAGATGGAGTAAGGAAGATATTCATGACAAAGACAGATTTGAGCAATACCTATCCACAAATCCAGCACTACAGAGATCACTAGAGGGAAAACTCCAACCTAAGGAACCCAGATACACCCACGAAACAAGAAATAATCGATAATACCACAGAAGAAAAGCCCAAAGGAAGGAAATACACACAAACTACCACCAAAAATAACAGGGAATAACAATCAGTAGTCATTAATATCCCTTAATGTCAATGGAATCAATTCACCTATAAAAAGACACACCCTAACAAAATGGATACAAAAACAGAAGCCATCCTTCTGTTGCCTACAAGAAACACACTTCAACCACAAAAACAGACACAGGCTTAGAGTAAAGGGTTGGAAAAAGATTTTCCAATCAAATGGTCCTAAGAAACAAGCTGGAGTTGCCATCCTAATATCTAACAAAGTAGACTTCAAACTAAAATCAATCAAAAAGACCAGGATGGACATTACTTATTCATCTCAGGAAAAATCGATCAAGATGAGATCTTAATCCTGAATATTTATGCCCCTAATATAAGGGCACTCATATGTAAAAGAAACAGTAATAAAGCTTAAACCCCACATCAAATATCATACTCTAATAGTGTGAGACTTCAATACCCCACTTTCACCCTTGGATAGGTCAACCAGACTAAGACTCAACAGAGAAATAAGGGGCCTAACAAATGTTACGATACAAATGGACTTAATAGATATCCTAAAATTTGCAATCAAATGGATGGATTTGGAGAATATCCTCCTGAACGAGGTATCACAAACCCAGAAAGATAAGCAGGGGATGTACTCACTCATTAGTGGACCTTAAGCAAAAGCATTCTTATGTCATTGAAAGAGGGTAAACCTTTAGTATGCATGTCTTGGAGCTTCAGCTTTCCTTATAATGATACTATTTGGATCCAGTATCCATCAGCATTTGGTCTCCAAAAATTCCACTGAATTTGCTACTGTGCCATTCACTTCTAAGAATTAATGAATTCTTACAATGAATAAATGAGAAAAAAGAGAAAAGTTAAGTGACAGAAAATTTAAAAAGGCACAGAATTCTGGCACAAACTCCCAGTCCAGTCAAAGAGAGTGAGGGGGGATTATATAAGCAAAGGGTCAAGATCATGATGGGGAAACCCACAGAGACAGTTGAGCTACTGGGAGCTCATGGGCTCTGGACTGACAGTTGAAAACCTGCATGGGACTGAACTAGGCACTCTGAATGTGAAAGACAGTGTGTGGCTTGGGCAGATTGTGGGACCTTTGGCAGTGGGACCAGGATTTACCTCTAGTACATGAACTGGTTTTTGGAGCCCATTCCTTATAGAGGGATACCTTGCTTAGCCTTCATATGGTGGATGGGTTTAGTCCTGCCTCAACTTGATATGCAGACTATGTTGACTCTCTATGGGAGTCCTTACCCTCTCTGAGAAGTGGATGAGGAGTAGGGTGGGGAGAAGCTAGGGGCTAGTAGGAGGAGGGGAGGGAAGGGGAACTGTGGTTGGTATGTAAAATAACAAAAAACTTTTAAATAAAAAAAACACATCGATTCTTTCACCCTAATAGTGGGAGACTTCAATACCCCACTTTCAACCCTGGATAGATCAACCAGACAGAGCCTCCACAGAGAAATAAGGAGTCTAAATGAGGTTATGGTGCAAATGGATTTAATAGATAGCTACAGAAGCTTCCACCCAAACGCAAAGGAATATACATATTTCTCAGCTCCTCATGGAACTTTCTCCAAAATCGACCACATAATTGGTCATAAAGCAAATATCAGCAGATACAAAAAAGTGGAAATAATCCCTTGTAACATATCGGACCATCAGGGCCTAAAGTTAGAGTTCAACAACATCAAAACCCAAAGAAAGCCTACCAACTCATGGAAACTTAACA